>CAUYQU010048305.1:0-63966 GCA_963574635.1 Cheracebus regulus
TAGCCAACATGTTGAAACCACGCCTCTACTGAAAATACAAAAAATTAGCTGGGCATTGTGGTAGGTGCCTGTAATTCCAGCTATTCAGGAGGCTGAGGCAAGAGAATCGCTTAAACCCAGGAGGCGGAGGTTGCAGTGAGACTGTGCCACTGCGCTCCAGCTTGGGCGACAGAGCGAGTCTCCATCTCAGAAAAAAAAAAAAAAATAGAAAAAAGAAATGTATAACTAATATAGCTAAAATAATGTGAATCCTGTTAGATCAAAACAATGATTATTTTATTTAAATATAGGTAGATTACAAAAGCTTGTTCTGTAAGATAAATGTGTCTGTTGTTTTCATAATAATATGTCTTACATGATGATGTTAAAGTGAAAACAATAACCACAAACATTTGTTTGGCACTTACTAGGTGCTAGGCAATATTCTAAGTGCTTTATATATATTAACTCATGTAAGTTTTTTCTTTTTCTTTTAATTTTTTTTTCTTTTTCTTTTCTTTTCTTTTTTTTTGAGACAGGATCTTGCTCTATTGCCCAAGCTGGAGTGCAGCGGCGCAATCTTGGCTCACTGCAACCTTTGCCTCCTGGGTTCAAGTGATTCTCCTGCTGCCTCCCAAGCAGCTGGGATTACAGGCACCTGCCACCATGCCTGGCTCATTCTTGTATTTTTAGTAGAGATAGGGTTTCACCTCCTAGCCTCAAGTGACCCACCTGCCTCAGCCTCCCAAAGTGCTGGGATTACAGGTGTGAGCCACCGTTCCCAGCTGATATCTCACTTTTTAGATGAAGTAACTGAAGCACAGAGAGAAACTTAGGTGGCGTGCCCTAGGTGCGGCTATAAGGGAACGATGGAACTGTGTGAATAGGAGCCCTGGTGGTTAGCCAATGCACTACACCATCTCAACTAACGTGGAACTGGAAACGTCCAATCCGAATGTCCTCAATTGGCTTCACAGATTGCCATCTGAAGAAATGTCAACACATAAATAATGGTTGAATTAACAGAATCATCCCAGGGAAGCTCAGCCTGCCTCTTCCAAAAGGCAAAGGAGTGGGGTGGGTACATTCCGGGGACAGCCAGGCAGGGCACTGGAGAGGGATCAGATGCAGGGGCAGGCTGGGTGGTTCCTGGGTTTTCTCCAGTCTGTTGTCACCAGCTCATCACAGTGACCTGTATGAGCAGGGTTTCTGCCTATCCTATCACCAGCACCTACAGCCTCGTCTGGTGCTTAGTAGATGCTCAACAGATCTAATTTGATCTTGACTAACTTGAATGAAAGTGCTCTGCCCAGTGCCTGCTGCAATTAAGAATCACAGCTATTGGCCAGCTGCAGTGGCTCACACCTGTAATCCCAGGATTTGGGAGGCCAAAGTGGGTGGATCATTTGAGCCCAGGTGTTCAAGACCAGCCTGGGCAACATGGTGAGACCCCATCTCTACTAAAAATACAAAAATGAACTGGGTGTGGTGGTGCCCACCAGTGGTCCCAGCGGTCTCTCTCTACCATGAATTTGATAGCAACCGTGTGGGGGCAGGCTCACCATTCTCCCCAGTTTACCTCAGGGTGACTTAACAGAGTGACCCACGAGGGTTCTTGCACTCCTTTGTCAACCCTGACAAAGGAGTGCAAGAACCCTCGAGAAAGAGGCTGCCACCCCCATGGTCACTGGAATGTGACTCAGCTGATATGTAAATGTATTGAAAAAAAAAGCTTATGGGTGTGGTGGCAGTGATGGTAGTTCTAGCTGCTTGAGAGGCTGAGGTGGTAGGATGGCTTGAGCCCAGGAGTTCAAGGCTGCAGTGTGCAATAATCGTGCCTGTGAGTAGCCGCCTGCACTCAGCCTGGGCAACATAGCAAGACCCTCATCTCCCTCTCTTTTTGAGATGGAGTCTCACTCTGTCGCTCAGGATGGAGTGCAGTGGCCCGATCTTGCTCACTGCGACCTCCACCTCCTGGGTTCAAGCGATTCTCCTGACTCAGCCTTCCTAGTAGCTGGGATTACAGGCGCGTGCCACCACGCCCAGCTGATTTTTTTTTTTTTCTTTTTGTGTTTTCAGGGTTTCAGATCGGGCAGGTCTAGAACTTTTGACCTCAAGGCCCACCTTGGCCTCCCAAAGTGCTGGGATTACAGGCTTGAGCCACTGTGCCTGGCCCAAGCCTCTCATCTCAGGAAGGAAGGAAGGGAAAGAAAGAAAGAGAGAAAGGGAAGAAAGAGAAAGAAAAGGAAGGAAGGAGGGAAGGAAGGGAAGAAAGAAAGAGGAGAGAAAGAAAGAGGGAAGAAAGAGAGGGAAGGAAGGAAGGAAGGATAAGAAAAGGGAGGGAGGGAAGAAAGAAAGAGAGATAAAGGAAGGAAGGAAGGAAGGAAGGGAGGGAAAGGCTTAAAACATAGGTCAAACTGGGATCCAGACAGGGTGAGTTCCTGTTCCGATTCCAACAGGCCTGAGTGTTCTACAATGAGAAAATACTCACATATTATTTGTTTTTTGTTTTTGAGACAGGGTCTTGCTCTGTCTTCCAGTCTGGAGGGCAGTGGTGCTATCACAGGCCACTGCAGCCTCAGACTCCTCAGACTAGGTTCAAATGATCCTCCCTCTCAGCCTCTCAAGTAGCTGGGACTAGAGGTGTGTGCCACCATGTATTAATTTTTTTAAAAAATTTAGTGATGGGCTCTTACTGTGGTGCCCAGGCTGGTCTCAACTCCCAGCCTCAAGCCATCTTCTGGCCTTGGCATCCCAAAGTGCTGGGATTACAGGCGTGAGTCGCCAAGTCTGGCGTTTTACTTGTGCAAGTAAAAAAGACAGAAACAAAGTGAGGGGCCCTTTATATTTCTGATAGAGCTGGAATTTCGGGCAAGTTATGTTATTTCCCCCCACAAAATAAACTTGTTGAGGGACACACATTTGACAGTGTACCCCATACCAGTGAGAAGCACCCAGGGTTTGGCATTCTGTGGATTTTCTTCGGGTTTCCTGAGGCTCTGCATGGGGGACTGAGAGGGTGGGGAACGCATGTCCTTTCAACAGCTGTCCAGCCCCAGAACGAGACGCCCCGCGCAAGGGGAAAGGCGCCCCTCGGAAGTACTGCTCCAACGGCACCCGGAATTGCCAGCCTCTGGGAATTCCCAGGGTTTCTGCTGGACCCGCCACCCCCGGCCCCCCACCCTGCGTGCCCAGGCCCGGCCAGGCCCACCACGCACCTTGGATGGTCCTCTTGAAGAAGGCCTTGCAAGCCTCGCAGGAGGCCACGCCGTAGTGGTAGCCAGAGGCAATGTCCCCGCACACGAGGCACAGGCGCTTGGGGATGGCGTTGAGCATGTACTCGCACTTGATGGCCGAGTCCTCCATGATGCCGCTGGCACAGTCCTCGTAGCTCTTGCGACACGGGGTGCCTCCCAGCCCGGCGCCTGCGAACATGGGTGGCGAGTCCAGACCGTTGGCGTGGGTGCCCAGGGCCAGGCCAAAGCCGCCGCTGGCGTCGGACGAGCCACTGGGGCTGTGGTGGCTGAGGGCGTCGATGCCGGAGGACGGGCTGGACGGCTCAGTCTTGATGAAGGAGCCGCAGCTGGAGCCCAGGTGCCTGTCATCCGAGGACATCCTGCTCAGCAGCCTGTGGACACAAAGCGGGAAGTCAGCCCGGCGAGGTGCGGTGGGCGTGGCGAGCGGGCCCAGCCCGGCAGGGAGGGTGGCTGGGAAGGGCTCTATGCTAAGGTTTTGGTGAGATAAAACGATGGCCGGAGATCAGCTGGTCTCCACTCAGCACAGCTGGGAGCAAGTTTCTGACACCACCTCCAGAACCTTCTGAGGCCTCAAAGAAACTTTATTTTGATCAATAAACTTTAGCGGACCAGGTGTGGTGGCTCACGCCTGTCAATCCCAGCACTTTGGGAGGCTGAGGTGGGAGGATCATCGCTTGAAGGCAGGAGTTTGAGACCAGCCTGGGCAACAGAGTGAGACCACATCTGTTAAAAAAAACTTAGCCGGGCGTGATGGTGTGTGCCTGTCGTTCCAGCTACGCAGGAGGCTGAGGAGGGAGGATTGCTTTAGCCCAGGAGTTTGAGGCTGCAGTGAGCTATGATGGCACCACTACATTCCAGCTTGGGTGGTAGAGCAAGACCCTATCTCAAGAAAAAATTTGTTTTAAACCTTCAGATTAGGCGCACTAGTGCTTTGCAAATTTCTGGTTTGAGGGTGACCCTAGATGGAAACTATTCAGCCAGAATGTTTGGCCAGCCTTCCTGCAGAAACAATAATACACAATGGCCACCACTGAACAGGCCTAGCAGTCCAGCTTTGGCCCAGACAATCCAAGTACGGAGAACTCGCCTGGAGCTTCCCTGGGAACCCTACCCTCACTGAGATCAGGACCAGAGGCAATAGGCCATTTCGCCAAGAAGGAATCTTGTGGCAAAGGTACAGCCAGATTGGCTGCCCTCTGGCTTTTGCAGCTGGTCCAGGCTTGGTATCAGAAGACAAGTCTGGAAGGTGGCTCCCAGAACCCCCTCTCTCCTTTCCCTTCCTAGACCCCAAGCAGGCCAGCTTCTACCCAGCCGGCCTGTCCCCCAAGAGGCATGCCTCCATTAGAAAGCTTGAGGGAGCATTCCAACCCCAACCCTGAGCATCTCCAGCTATTTCTACCTACTAAGCCTCCCCGCCCACGCATAAAGTCCAGGTGAATTACCAGTATGGCAAGATCACTGTGTGGGATAACAGAACGTTTCCCGTAAACCAAGCCCCTCTGCCCAGACCATGCTGGTGGGGGAGAAGGCCAGCAAGAGTGTGCCCCTCCCACATCCCAGCTCCCAGGATGAAGGGAGGAGACCTGTCCCTCTCTTAATATGGACAAGAAAGGCAGCCAAGCTCACGCCTGTAATTCCAGCACTTTGGGACGCCGAGGTGGGTGGATCACAATGTCAGGAGATTGAGACCATCCTGGCCTACATGGTGAAATCCCATCTCCCCTAAAAATACAAAAATTAGCTGGGCATGGTGTTGGAGGCCTATAGTCTCAGCTACTTGGGAAGCTGAGGCAGGAGAATCACTTGAACCCAAGAGGCAGAGGTTGCAGTGAGCTGAGGTCATGACACTGTACTCCAGCCTGGGCGACACAGTGAGACTCTGCCTCATAAATAAATAAATATTTTAAATAAAACAAACTAACCCCTCCTGAGGGGCTACGCTTGACTATGGCCAGAGACAAGGAACTCGCTCTCCCATAGACCAGAAGCTGGGAGCTACAAACACAAAGCTAAAAGATACATTTAGCTTTGTCTGACTTAGGTTTAAGGCTCCTACTCTCCAGAAGTTCACCATCTCGCAAAATGCAGTGTGTAAAGAGAGAGACTCCTGGGTCTCTGGTTCCCCGTAGACTGTTCCTGAGTCCTCGGAGATACCCTCCTATGCTCATACCCTCCTAAGTCTCCTGGTTGGGGATCTCCTCCAGGCCCTTCTACATCTCCGTGATCATCTCCCTGGGCACTGCCATACACTCTCCAACCGCTAGTGGAGTCCCCAGGAAAGACATCAGCCTGGCAGGCCATCACCTGCAGGGGCATCTGATGAGCAGGCAAGGGCGCTGGTTAATTTGTATTAATTAACCCCTCCGGCACCCTTCCGAGAGGCAGGCAGAATAGAGCTGACCGCATCCTAACTTTTAATCCCATCCTGCTCTCCTGATGGCTGTTTTAGGTTTTGCTTTTCACAGGAACACCCTAGGGCACTGTGAAAAACCCTGCAGAGCAAGACAGCTCCCAGACCCCAGGGGCCTTCAGCCCAAACCTTCCCCAGGCTGCAGAGGGCCCCAGAGATCCCAGGAGATACACTTGACATAAACAGTAATTACAGCAGCGGTGATGTAGTGAGCAAGTGTTCTGCGCCACCTGCTTCAGATCTGTGCCTTGATGGATAAGAGGCATTTGCCCCAAGGAAAGTAAATGCCTCCCTCCCACCCATCTCAGGGCTGGACAACCCTGAAGGATACCAGAGTGGGCAGCGGTTTGCTCCCCAAGGCTTGGTTTCCTCTCTGGCTCCCTTCCTTGATTCAGAAGGGTACAAAGCATCCTGCAGCGTCTGGACCCCACCTCCAGGCCCTGAGTGGAGACCCCCAAGGCTGAGAGAGAAGCAAAGCAGATGCTGGCCTCTATCAGGGTTGGTGAGGGAAGCCCGCTATTAATTTAGAGTCTGAGTCCCACTTCAGGGGGGTCTAGTAATTTCAGTCCTCCAGTTTTCTCATTTCCATGACTTTTTTTTTCCCCCCCAAGATGGAGTCTCACTGTGTCACCCAGCCTGGAGTGCAATGGTAGGATCTCAGCTCACTGCAACCTCTGCCTCCTGGGTTCAAGCAATTCTCCTGCCTCAGCCTTCTGAGTAGCTCAGATTACAGGCACCCACCACCATACCCAGCTAAATTTTGTATTCTGCTTTTCTTAAAAAAAAAAAAAAAAAAAAAAAAAAAAAAGGCAGATGCTGGCCATCTAACCTGCTTCGCCATGCTGTCCAGGCAGGTCTCGAATTCCTGACTTCAAGTGATCCCCCGACCTTTACCTCCCAAAGTGCTGGGATTACAGGATGGGCCACCATGCCCAGCCTCACTGTAATTTCTTAACCCATGAAGTGTCAGAATAGGGAACTCTCTGGAAGCAGAGGGGGAGAGAGGCACAGGGCTCTCTGGACTGCCTGGTCCCTGATGCACCAGGCAAGGGGAAGAAAGCTGCTAGAGAGGCCAGACCCTCTGGGAGACCTGCCCACTCCCTCCATCTGCCCCTGGCTCCCAGGACCTCACGTGTTCATTCATTCAAATGCAAAATTTAAAGGCAGGCCTGCAGGGTGGTTCAAGCCAGTAATCCCAGCACTTTGGGAGGCTGAAGCAGGTGGATCGCCTGAGGTCAGGAGCTCAAGACTAGCCCTGGCCAGCACGGTGAAATCCCATCTCTACTAAAAATGCAAAAATTAGCCAGGCCTGGTGGCACACGCCTGTAATCCCAGCTACTAGGAAGGCTGAGGTGGGCGAATTGCTTGAACACGGAAGGTGGAGGCTACAGTGAGCTGAGATAGTGCCACTGCACTCCAGCCTGGGCAGTAGAGCGAGACCCCATCTCCAAAAAAAAAAAAAAATTAAAGGCGAGAAAGAGGGAAAGAAGCCCTAAAAGAAGACAGAGAAGATGTGAGGACAAAACAGGGTGTGTCATGGAAATGGGATGAGCAGAGCCAGCTAGAAGGCTGGTGACAGCAGATTCCATCCTGTAAGGTCAGGTGGAGTGAGAAGGGCAAGTGTCTGTACGGAGCAGTCAGGAGGGGGCCGGGGACCTTCACCAGGCAGGGTCACAGCGTGGTGGGGATAGAAGCCACATTGCAATGGCTGGAAGCAGTGAATGCAAACAATTCTTTCAGGCATTGTGGCCGTGAGGGGAAGAGGACTGGGTGGAGCAGGGGTGCCCTTGTGCACACTTTCAGGCAGCACCAGCCTCCTCATAAACAAAGCATGCCCTCCTGGACGTGGGGGCTGCGGTGTGCAGAAGGAATGTTTTGTTACTATTGCCGGCATTCATTGTCAGTTTCTTTGATGAGAAGGGGGTATGTTGAGAATGTAAGGAATCTAAGGTATTTAAAAATTAGGTATCCATACCTCCCAGTTGGCCCTGAGCAATCTTGGTCCTACCTGCTGACCCAGTGTCATTACCAATCACCCCTGTTTTCTCTCCCCGAAGTAGATCATGAATCATGTGGCCACCCTATGTTAAATACTAGTGGTAAAGAGCAAAATAGATATTTAAAGACTAAAGACACAAAATCTGTGTCAGCTTTTCTCAAACTGTACTTCAACCTTCATCGGAGGCAGCTGAGGGGCTTGATGAACAGATGGCTTCCTAGACCTGACCCCACTGATGTCACATTTTGAAGTGTCTCTGCAGGCAGGGCCCAAGAAATCTGCAGGGAGCTTTGGTTTGGTTTTGGTGATGTGGTTCAATTAGGCTTCAAGAAGTGATGCCGTGGTAAGAGGACCTTATAAGAGTTGGCAAGGCATCCAGCCAGGCGCAGTGGCTCACGCCTGTAATCCCAGCAATTTGGGAGTCCAAGGCAGGCAGATCACCTGAGGCCAGGAGTCAAGACCAGCCTGGCCAACATGGCAAACACCATCTCTACTAAAATACAAAAATTAGCTGGGTATGGTGGCACATGCCTGTAGTCCTAGCTCCTGGGGAGGCTGAGGTGGGAGAATCACTTGAACCCAGGAGGCAGAGTTTGCAGTGAGCCAAGATTGCGCCACTGCACTCCAGCCTGGGAGACAGAATGAGACTCCATCTCCAAAAAAATAAATACAAATTAAAAAACTAAAAAAAAATTTTTTTTTTTAAAAGAGTTTTCAAAGAATTTGGAGTGCAGATTAGAAAAATAGCTTATGCAGGCCGGGTACGTTGTTTACATCTGTAATCCCAGTACTTTGGGAGGCTAAGGCGGGCGGATCGCTTGAGGTCAGGAGTTCGAGACCAGCCTGGCCAACATGGTGAAACCCCGTCTCTACTAAAATACAAAAAAATTAGCTGGGCATGGTGGTATGCACCCTGTAATCCCAGCTACTCAGGAGGCTGAGGCAGGAGAATCACTTGAACCCAAGAGGCAGAGGTTGCAGTGAGCCGAGATCAAGCCACAGCACTTCGGCCTGGGCAACAGGGCGAAACACCATCTCAAAAAAAAAAAAAGAAAAGGAAAGGGGAAAAAACCTTATTCAGTAAGAGTGGGAGTGGGAGGGCAGGTTGGCTGTGCAGATAGGAAGTTCGTAGGTGGCAAGGGGTGCATTCAGTGAGGCCCTCTTTACCCCCCAAACCCACCCACGCCACCTCCACTCAGCCTCTAGTGACTCCATAAAGTAAGAGGAGCAGGGAGTGAAGGTGAGGGCCGGAGGGCAGGAAGGCTAGGAGAAGGAGGGAAGTTTGCAGTGGTAACTGTGGGAAAAGGAGGGAGCAGAAATCTGGGACACACAAATTCTCCAGGCCCCTTAACTCATGATGCAGGTGAGACAATGCAAGGGGGCCCCATCTCCAGCTGCTGAGACCTGGGTTTCCATCCTCGGCACTACTGACATCTGGGGCTGAGTCATTCCATGTTGTGGGGCTGTCCCAGCACTGCTGGATGCTCAGGAGCACCCCCAGCCTCTACCCACTGAATGCCCGTAGCACCCCACCCCCAACTATGTGAGCCAAAACCTACAGACAGTGCCAGATGTCTCCCTGGGAGCAAAATTGCTGAGAACTACTGAGTTAGAAGTAATCGCTGACTTAGAGGGAAGAAGGTGGACAAGGGAGTGATGTCAGAAAGGGTGGGATTGGGAGAAAATGGAGAGGCCGCGATGGTGGTCTCCAGGAGGCCGAGGCTGTGGTTCAGCAAGAGGAAGCAGCAAGAAAGCTGGAAGGCTGGGAGACAGCGTCTGGGCCTGAGACCGGCACTTCAGATTTCAGAGGTGGCCCTGGGGTAGTGGCCGAGCCGGTGTCCAGGAGGAGTAGCAGCGGCAGGATGAGGGCAAGGCAGCCGACCCTTGTGTTCTGGGGAGGAGCGGGGCGTGTCAAGCCCATCATCTGCGGTTGGCTGGGACCCAGTTCCCCACTGGATCGATGACTATTGACTCTTCGTGGGGAGGGAACAGACGCCCATCCAAGCAGCCTTTGAAAGGGCAGTAGTCAGTGGTCGAAGCCCCTCGGGGCATCATTTTCCCTTTTGATTCATCTCCTAACTGGAGCTTAGCAAGCGCTGCCCTGGCCTCAATTTAACCCCCATCTGATTAAACATGGCCTCCCTCGTGCCCCAACCCAGCTCTGCCCTGGGTCTTCTCAGTACCCAGCATGGGACCCTGTTCCCTGCGCAGCCTGATCCCCCGGGACGCCGAGCTTGCTGGGATGGGTGCTCTTCCTGCCTCAGCTGGACACTGCTTTGCAGGTTGAAGATTTTCCTAATGCAGAGACCGGGGGAATCTCAAAAGTTTGAATGAAACCCAAGTTGCTGAACTGTTTTGCCTTGGACCTCTAGAGGAAGAGATTTCAGGCTATCAGCAAGAGATAATCCATTTTTTGTTTTGTTTTGTTTTGTTTTGTTTGAGATGGAGTCTTGCTACGTCATTCAGACTGGAGTACAGTGGCACGATCTTGGCTCACTGCAACCTCCACCTCCCAGCTTTAAGTGATTCTCCTGCCTCAGCCTCCTGAGTAGCTAGGACTACAGGCATGTGCCACCATGCCTGGCTAATTTTTGTATTTTTACAAAATTAAAAAATTAAAAATTTTGTATTTTTAGTAAAGACGTGTTTTACCATGTTGGCCAGGCTGGTCTCGAACTCCTGACCTCAAGTGATCTGCCCACCTCAACCCACCTCAGCCTCCCAAAGTGCTGAGATTATAGCTATGAGCCAGCATGCCTGGCCTCTCAGTTTTTTAAGCTGGAATCCCAAGGATCTGTCCCACACCAGGTGGCCTTCGGCTGGTCAGGAGGCAGCAGACAGAGGAATGGACTGGCCTGATAAGCGTCTAGCTTGCTTTCCTCTATGGGGTAGAGTCTACCCACCACACCCAAGAATCTGGGTCAGGCTGGAGGACTGCTCCCAGAGCCCTTGTTGGCTCCCTGCTGGGGTGATGCATTTAAGAGCAGGAACAAGCAGCTGGGCCACTTAATGGCTACAAGCCTGCAAGCTGGCGGCAGACGTGCCAGTTCTACTCCCGATTGCTGTTGACTTTCAGTAACCAGGACATCCTTTCTGGACCTCGGGGTCCTCATCTGTAAAATGGGCTCAATCACAGCACCTCCCTCATAGGGTTGAGCATGATGAGCCAATGAAAGCCAAATGCTTAGAACAGCGCAGGCGCCGAGCAAGCACGGTGGATGTTGCCTGCTGCTGTGATTCTTCCAAGTCCAGCAGCAGGCAGGCCTGTGGTTAAACCCAGCAAACCCCTTCCCTCATCCAAGCCCTCCCAGACCTAGAATTGAGGATGATTCTGCAAGGAACTTGCCATAGACCAGGAGGGAAAGGGGCTGGCTAGGCAAATTAAGAGGATAAACAAGCCTGAAACAGGGAATCCACTCCACAGAAGAAAAATGGTTTCTGAACACTTGAGGGATTCTTATATACATTTCAATATTAATTTGCTAACCAGGGGACTTCAAGAGCTATCCATTAAAGCAGATCCTCAGACCCTCCAGCAAGGCTTTATGTGTCACAAATCAGCCTCTCAGGCTGGAACTAATATAGCTCAACTTCCTTTAAAATAGTATTAAAGAATGCAGAATGCCCTTAACAGGAGGGTAGGATGAGGAGGACCATGTGGCTAGATGCTAATTACTGTCAAGGTTCCAGTTTTCCTGTTGAACATGGATTCATGGGCGCTTATTACGTGGGAGGAAGGGTAAGGAGGGAGGGAAGGGAGGGAAGGAAGGAAGGCAGGCAGGCAGGAAGGGAGGAAGAAAGGAAGAAAAAATGAAAGGAAAGAAGGGGTACGTAAGCCAATGGTAAGTGTTACGGACCAAGGATAATGATGAATCCAATTCTGTGCACTGAGATCCATTAATTATATATATATATTATATATATACACACACACACACATATATATATAACTTAAAGTCAGATTTTTCACCAGTTCAAGTCGACCTTCCCACTGAGTAGTCTGAACTGCCTATTTTAGTAATAGACGGTGTTTTTTAATCGCTCCTGTGTGATTGAATCTTGGGTATGTGTATCTTTCAACTTTCAACAACAGGTAACATTTTTCTGGACACACACTTCAGCACAGTTGGAGTCACTGAATCATAGGTTCTCAGAGATTTTTCTGACTGCCCTGGTCACTTACAGGTAACAGAACAGCCCTAAGAAAGTAATAACTTGCTCAAACTTACTAACTAGAATGCCAGGCTGTTTGAGGGGAGGCTGGGGGCTGATGAGGGCATTAGAGACACAGCGAGTGGTGACCTGTGTTGGAGGATGAACTGACTTAAACAGCAACCCCACGATACCCTCTATGTCCACGTTGCTACCACAGCCGCTTCTCTGTGATGGTTCCATTTTATTTGGCCTCCTCGGGAATGTTTTCCTAATGCTTTCTTTCCCTTTCTTCCCTTGGGGGCCCTCTGGGACCAAGGGCTGCAGAATGACCCAAGAGCATGGTGGCTTCAGCAAGACCCTGCCTCCCTCTGCACGCTCTGGAGCTCAGGCAGAAATCTGTAATTAAGCATCTTGTCGTTAGAAAGATTAGTCAAAACCAGGCTGATCCTCGACAACTGATTGAAATCTCATTCCACACAAATTACGGCATGGAAAATAATGATGGGTAATTAGTCCCTTTCAATCAGGGCTTTTTATCCATGATTTTCCAGGCTGCAGGCATCACCATGAGAAGAGAGAGGCTCTACCGAGGCAGGAAGAGACAACTGGGGGTGGAGTGGCTGCCCTGGGACCGCTGGGAGGTCCCAGTCCACCGGCCAAGCCCGGAACACGTGAGCTCGGGCTCACTGAGAATGGCCGCTGCTGGTTTTTTGAAACTTCAGCCCTCACTTGGGTCCTCTCAGTCAAGCGTCCTCAGGCAGGGCCCAGTGGTACCTGGTCGCTCTCACTTTAGTCTACCTAACCTTGGCCTGCTCTGGGCTCTGACCACCACAAAGAGGTGTGTTTGAGGGAAGAACAACATTAAAGATTCAGAATATGTGCCGGGCTAGGTGGCTCACGCTTGTAATCCCAGCACTGTGGGAGGCTGAGGCGGGCAGATCACAACGTCAGGAGTTCAAGACCATCCTGGCCAACATGGTGAAATCCCCTCTCTACTAAAAATACAAAAATTAGCTGGGTGTGGTGGTGGGCGCTTGTAGTCCCAGCTACTTGGGAGGCTGAGGCTGAGAATCACTTAAATCCGGGAGGCAGAGGTTGCAGTGAGCTGAGATCTTGCCACTGCACTCCAGCCTGGGCGACAGAGCAAGACTCTGTCTTAAAAAAAAAAAAAAAAAAAAAAAATTCAGAATATGCCCCCAAACATATCTCTAGTATCCTCTTCAGTAGCTATTGGAGCTCTGACATCTGTGAATTTAGCTTACTTTTTCTTGAATCTGTTTTTATTTTCACTCTATATCAAGCAGTGATGTGGCACAAATATCCCACCTACTGTCATTGAACCCACTCAGTAGCCTCTAGATGGCTTTAATCCTCATAATGGCCATGGCGCTGGGCCAGAGAGCTTTGTGGTTAGAGCTGGACTGCTTGGGTTTGAATCCTAGTTCTGCCCCTTATGAATGGGGTTATTTAACCTCTAGATGCCTCAATTTTCTCATCTGTAAAATGAGGATGTGAGTTATAGTATTTATCTCACAGGATGGTCTTGGGAATTAGCGAGTTAATGCAGAAAAGAGCTTAGAACAATGCCTGGCGTACAGGAAGTACTTAATAAATAGTAACAATTGTTTCTAGCACCCCTGTTTGGTAATAGGGATGACAAAGCTGGTGACATCTTTCATTTAGATTCTCTAAAATGTTCAATCCTAAAGCAAGTAAGACCATCTTACTTCCTCCCTCCTTCCACATGATCCACCCATGCAGCCTCCCACCCACCCATTTCATTATGTATTTGGTCCCTTTTCAGGCAAAGGGCTCCTGCATTCAGGCACTACTAGAACTGACTGCCCAGCACTAGCCTCTCTCCTGGGAACGACATCTGACCCCAACAATGTTTGCCTGTCTTTCTCTCTGTGGACATGCATGTAAACGTACAGACACACACAGACATACACACATACACACACACACACACACACGAACACACAAAGCCACAAATCTCCCTCAGGAACTGCCATATTCTTAGCGACATCCAATATCTGCCTTCCTGGCTCAGCTTATTGACCTGGGGTGGGCTTCTGATCCAAGTTGGGCCAATGAGTCTCTCCCATTAGATTTTTGGTGTCAGGCCTGCCTCTCCAGGGACAGAGGCAGTAAGACGGACAGCTCCAGAGTTGAGCAAGGTCATCTTTCCCTCCCATGTGCAGTGAGAGAGAAGAATATCGAAGCTGGCAGCAGAGAGAAGCCTCGGTGGAGGCAGGGAGTCTGGGGAGCCCTAGTTGCCGTTGGCAGTTGCTCCCAGGCCCCTGCAGCATCTCTGCTCAGGTGAGTGGGCATGGCCCGATTCCCCGATGCTGTAGCTCACTCAAGGGGGCTTCTCACACTTAACCAGAAGAGTAGCTCACACACCGTCTCTTTCATTCATTCATTCATTCAACTACTATTCTTTGCCTTTAAAAAAATTTTTTTTATAGAGACAGGGTCTCCTCATGTTGCCCAGACTGGTCTTGAACTCCTGGGCTTAGACAAAACGCTCACCTCGGCCTCCCAAATTGCTGGGATTACAGGTGTGAGCCAGGTTGCCTGGCCTCAACTATTGTTCTTTAAATATCTACTGCATGCTCACACTCTTGCAGTGCTGGAGATACGTTGGTGAACCAGCTGGATGGGTTCCTGCCCTCAGGGAGAGACAATACCATAGTTAACTGACTCAGAGCTGTACCGTTTCTTCACATTTTACTATCTTGACAATCAGAATTCACCTGAAATCAATGGCATGTCTTAATTTAACTAATGGTTCCAGAAATCATGGTATTAGATACCATGCAATAGGCAATGTCATAAATTCAATGACATATGATACATAAGTGTAGCTGAGACTGCTATGAGTTCATCAAAATTAATTCATTTTCTTGCTAGACACCAGGAGGACTACATTTCCCAGTCACCCTGGCAGTTGGCTATAGACATGTGGCTGGGTCTTGGCCAATGGGATGTGGGCAAAGTGATATAAGCCACGCCCTTATCTGGCCCATAAAAATCTCCCACAGACTCCTGCCCTCCTCCCCCACTCCACTCCCTCCCTTCCTCTTTCCTCTTCCTCTCTCTTCCCCCATCTTCAGGCCAGGGGGCTCCAAGACCCTGGGGGATGGCAGAACCACAAATTTAACAGGGGCCTGAGTTCCTGAACACCTTGCGAAAGGCCACCTGCCAAACACCCTCACCAAAATGTCCTGTGGGCAAGACCTGCTTCTGCTGTGTTGATGAACTGAAATACTGGGCTTGTATGAAATCGGGCCAAGTGTAATGCCCCCAACATGATAAGTAAACAGCCAAATGATGTCAATGCAGTTAGTGGTGAGTGCTATGAGAAACAGCAGAGAGGGCTAGGTGTGGTGGCTCACACCTATAATCCCAGCGTTTTGGGAGGCCGAGGCTGGCAGATCACTTGAGGCCAGGAATTTGAGACCAGCCTGGCCAACATGGTGAAACCCCATCTCTTCTAAAAATTCAAACTTAACTGGGTGTGCTGGCAGGCACCTGTAATCCCAGCTACTCAGGAGGCTGAGGCAGGAGAATCACTTGAACCCAGGTAGCAGAGGTTGCAGTGAGCTGAGGTGGAGGTTGCAGAGATCACACCACTGCACTCCCATCTGGGTGAGAGTGAAACTCCGTCTCCAAAACAAACAAACAAACAAGCAGCAGGGAAGACACAGCATGGTAGGGGAGCATCCAGATAGGGTTGCTAGAGAGGGCTTCTTTGAGGAAGTGACATTTAAGCAGGGCCCTGAAGAAAAGAAGGAGGGGCCACACAGGGTAAAGCTCAATGTTGGAGGGACAGCAGGGAAAGCGTGGCTGGAAGGGAGGAAGAGGGCGAGGAAGGAGGTGAGGAGAGAGGGGCGGGCAGAACCCCACACAGCCAGGGGCACTCAGGCAGGCCAGAACCTCAGCGGGCCTCCAACCCACCCTCATCCGATGCCTGAGTCCCTTTCCTTGAATCCCAGCCACGTGGCTACCTGCCTTGTAAAGATCCCAGTGACAGGGAGATCACTAGTTCAGGAGGCAAATATTTACATCTTGCTCAGAATGCTAAAAAATAAATAAAAATAAAAAGTTTTTTGTGAAAAGTAAAAATATTTCTTCCCTCTGAATTTCCAGTTACAGTTTATACAACCCCACCCCTCAGGACCTACAGAACAAGTCTAAGCCCGAAGGCAGCTCCTGCTCCCCTTGGAGCCTCTCCTCTCCTCACCAGGGCCAACGTCCCCTGCACTTCTGAGAATAACCCGTCTACTCTGTCTTCTCTTAAAGAAGAGCATCAGGCCAGGCACAGTGGCTCACACCTGTAATCCCAGCACTTTGGGAGGCTGAGGTGGGTGGGTCACTTGAGGTCGGGAATTCAAGACCAGCTTGGCCAACATGGTGAAACCCCATCTCTACAAAAAATATAAAAATTAGCCAAGCCTGGTAGTGCATGCTGGTAATTCCAGCTACTTCAGAGGCTGAGGCAGGAGAATCACTTGAACTGGGAGATGGAAGTTGCAGTGAGCCAAGATTGTGCCACTGCACTCCAGCCTGGGCAACAGAGTGAGACTCCCTCTCCAAAAAAAAAAGAGCATCAGAACTGAGCACAGCTCCCCAGGTGAGCTCTTCCCAGTGCAGAGCGGAGCAGTACTGACACCTCCCTCATCCTAGACACTATACTTCTGCTTATACAACCCAGGATGGAATCGATGTTGAAGGTGCTTGGCTCATGTTGCTGACCTCCACGCTGCCCCTGTGTGATACACAGCTGAGTCTCTTCTGTGTGTGCTGTGACTGGGCCTCACTGCTGCACCATGTGCATTCCCCAAGGATGGTGTGCAGACCCACACAGTGACAGGGACAATACTTCATCCACTCCCTGGTCATGGCCATAGCCCTTTCTATGTGGCCTTGTGTATAGCAGGACAGGATCAGGGTCTGAGGTAGGGGGTCAGCCAGCGCCCCTGGAGCAGAACCCACATCGGAAGCTTAGGGCTCGCAGCAGTTGTTCTTCATCCTGACTCAATTTTTCAGTTTTTGTGCAAACAGCCATACTGGGCAGATGACAAAGAGACTACTTTCTTAACTCAGGTGGACAGATGGGGACCTGGCACTGCAGGCACCTGAGAACTGAGAACAATGACTGATCTCCGTTGTGATGATGATGAGGGTACCCACATATGGAGGGCTTGCGCTATGCTCGGGACAATGGTTATTAAATCACTGATTTCTTGCAACAACTAGTTAAGGTACTATCATTTCCCCCATTTTGCAGATGAGCAAAGTGAGGCCCAGAGGGGTTAAATATCTTGGCAGGGATCACATAGCCAGAAAGTGCTGTCGTGAGTTCTATCGCAGAGGGGAATAAGTCACAACATGCCTCTGCTCAAGACAGCCAGGGGCTCCAGTGAAGCAGGAGTCCTTTCCACAGCTCAGAAGGCCTCAGGATCTGAGCACCACCTCCTGACCTCGGGATCCACCCACCTCGGCCTCCCAAAGTGCTGGGATTACAGGCGTGGGCCACCGCGCCCACACTATCCTTCATAAGTATTAATGAGGAGACAGCTTCCATTTAGAGTCTCTGAAATGTTCAGTCCTGAAGCAAGTAAGAGCGTCTTCCTCCCTCTCTCCTTCTATTGTTCATCCATCCATGCATCTTCCCACCCACCCATTTTATTATGTATTTGCATGCCTGTTACTTCCACTGACATAGTCCCTTTAGGGGGCCTTCCACCGATACAGTCCCTTTTCCTGCTTGCTCTCCCCCAAGGTCACTCCATCCCAGCTACACTGGCCTCCCGGCTGGTCCTTGACTACACCAATCACAGTCCTGCATCGGGGTCTTTGCTCCCTGTATATGAGGGCAGAGGCTGTTTTCTTTCCTGCCCTGTTCCAGTGTCTAGAATAGTGGCAGGCACACAGTAGGTGCAGAATAAATATTTGTTGAATGAGCAAGGAGGGTTGGGTGGGATCTGAGGACCCTGTTCAAACCAGCATGACAGTTTCCAGAGGCCTGCACTCCCTCAGGAGGTGACAGTCACAGACCTGAGTCACAGGATAGGATCAGGGTCCGAGAAAGGTTGTCAGCCAGTGCCCCAGCAGCAGAACCCACAGAGCACCTGGGGTCCAGTAGGGCCCATGAAAGTTCCTAAAAGATCCACCTTGCCATCAGTTTTGATTGAATTCTGATCATCCTGGCTTGAAGAGTTTATGAGAGGCTGGCTCAGTGGCTTATGCCTGTGATCCCAGCAATCTGAGAAGCCAAGACAAGCAGATCACTTGAGGTCAGGAGTTTGGGACCAGTCTGGCCAACGTGGTGAAACCCTGTCTCTACCAAAAATACAAAGCCAGGTGTGGTGGCATCCGCCTGTAATCCCAGCTACTTGGGAGGCCGATGCATGAGAATCGCTTGAGCATGGGAGGTGGAGGCTGCAGTGAGCTGAGATTGCGCCACTGCACGCCAGCCTGGGTGACAGTGTGAGACTCTGTCTCAAAAAAGAAAAAGTTTATGAAAGATGTATGCATTTTTCTTACTTCCTGATTTTGATTGCTTTTTTTTCTTAAGTACCCCAAACCATGTAATGTGTTGGGCTGGCAACTTAGAGAGGCTAGAGTCTGAGAGCCACTCATTGAGACTTCTGGTTTCAAAATGCCAAAAACTAAATTTCAACACAAATATCAATGTAATTCGTTAAAACAAAAACAAAAACAAAAAACTGTGGGAAGTGGGGCCAGAAAGGGGTTGCCTGACTTCAGAGCCAGAATCCCACTGTTTACACGAAAATGATTCATCACCCCCTGCCCTTGAAAGAGGGAGCCCACAGGGCCTGGGCATGAGGGCTCTGAGCCCAGCTCACCTGAGTCCGAATCCCGGCCTGTCACTCGCTAGGTCTTGGTTTCCTCATCTGCAAATGGCTGATATAGACATGTCTACCTCATAGAATTATTTTGAGGAGTAAATGACACAATCATGTGAAGCACTGACAGCGGCACCTGTGCATTGTAAGTATTAGAAAACATGTGCTGGTTTTTTTCTCAGAGTCTTGCTCTGTTGCCCAGGCTGGAGTGCAGTAGCACCATCTCAGCTCACTGCAACCTCCACCTCCCGGTTTCAAGCAGTTCTCCTGCCTCAGCCCCCGGAGAGCTGGGATGACAGGCATGTGCCCCTACACCTGGCTAATTTTCGTATTCTTAGTAGAGATGGGGTTTTACCATGTTGTTGGTCTCAAACTCCCGAGCTCAAGCAATCCAACCACCTCAGCCTCCCAAAGCGCTGGGCTTACAGGCATGAGCCACCACCACCGCGTCTGGCAAATATGTGCTATTATCTCAGGTCTCTTGGGTACAGGTCCTGGCAGCCACAGCAAGGGTGGTCCCTGCCAATATGGTTCTAGGTCATCTCCTCTGTAAACTGAGTGTAAGAAGGAAATGCAGCCAGGGCTATGTGTGCCCACACTCTGGAAAGGAGGAGCAGAGGTGGGGTCACTCCTGAGCTCCTTGGTCCTGTTCTAATCCAGGCCTTTGGGGGAGGGGACTGCAGCCACCAGGACTGCCCTTGGCAAGACTGTCACTTATCACACTGGCTTCTCCAGACAGGACATTTTGACTATTGATCTGATAAATAAACAGCCTGCTGGCTCGATCAAAACGTTATTTTGCATTTCAATGACTGCTCACTGATGCAACCTTCATCCTGGAGATGCTGGTGGCAATGGCAGAGCCCTGCCACTGGCTGGAGAGGTGGAGCCACCCCCTGCCAGTGCCCAGCCACACCCTCCCTCCCTGGAGGGCTCCTTGGGGAAGACAGTAGCTCTCAGGGAGGGGAGGGAGGGGGGTGACGGGGGAGGCGGGGGCTGGAGGGGCAGCAGTGGTAGGCAGTAAGGCTGCGGGTGAGCCAGACTGGGACACACCTGGCCTAGTCAGTGTCCTCCTGGGATCTCTGTGCCCCTGCTGCTTTGTGGAGTAGCCTTGGGCACGTCATTACACTTCACTGCATCTTAGCTGCTGCGTCAGTAAACTGGATCCAGGAAAAACTACCCTACTCCACTGGGTTGTTGTAAGGACACGTGGAGAAAACAGATGTGCAAGCTCTTTGGAAGAAAAAGAGAGACACGAATGCTGCTATATTATATAGCTGAATAATACAACCACATTTCCTTCCTAACTTTTTTTTTTTTTTTTTTGAAATGGAATCTCACTCTGTTACCAGGCTGGAGTGCAGTGGTGCAATCTTGGTTCACTGCAACCTCCACCTCCCGGGTTCAAGCAATTCTGCCTCAGCCTCCCGAGTAGCTGGAACTACAGGTGCACACCACCACACCTGGCTAATTTTTGTATTTTTAGTAGAGATAGGGTTTCACCATGTTGGCCAGGATGGTCTCAATCTCTTAACCTCATGATCCACCCACCTCGGCCTCCCAAAGTGCTGGGATTACAGGCGTGAGCCACATTTCCTTTCTTCTTTTTTTTTTTTTTTTTACATTTCCTTTCTTTTTAAGCACTTGCTATGTGCAAAGCACTTTACATATATCAGCTTATTTACTCCTCAAAATAACTGGAATTTTCATCCTATTTTACACATGGAAAAATCAATCGAGGCACCAGGCATTGTCAGGTGGGCTCCATACCTCCGATAGCACACGGAAAGGCAGAGCTTTGCACTCTAAGCCATCTTGATGCCAGTGTATGAGATTTTAGCCACTCTGGGTGGGTTGTCATCTCTGGAGTGATAACTTTAGACAGGGCCACTTCTTCCCTATCCTGGCCAGCCCAGTCTTTAAAGGTGGGCAGAAGAGAAATGGGCTCTGTCCTCCAGGGGGATCCGGACTGGGCGGAGGGGCAAGGCTGCTGACAGCTGGCAGACCAAGCAGACTCTTTCCTGGACTGCCTGAGTACTGTGACTGGTGTCCCAAGGCCAGCACCAGGCCCCAAGGAACCAGGGTGCTATGGGTGAGTACTCAGGGTGCTCTGTGGGACACTGTAAGGATCTGAATACCTGGGCACACCTCATTGCAGGGGACAGGCAGAAGAGAGATCATTTAGAGCCAGAGGATCATGGCATCCATGTGCCAGGCAGAGTATGGGGGTGAGAGGATGGCCTGCAAGGTCTGAATTTAGAAACTTGGATGTGGATGAAATGGGAACCTCCAACACCAAGGGCATGATGGCCACCGGTCGGTCCCAGGGGACCCCTTTTTGAAAAGGACAGCCCATCCCTCCAACCTCTGTGTGCTTGGTTGAATTGAAGGTAATTTTTGGCCATTTGGCCCAAGGGCTACAATTGCTTTTCCCCTTGTCCTTATAGTGCACTGACCTAAATGTGCTTCCTTCTCCCTCTCCCTCTCTCTTTCTCTCTTTCTCTCTGTCTCACACACACTCACACCCTCTAGGACAAGACCTATTAGCTCATGCACTTAGAACTGTGGCCTCCCAACTCTCCCATTAAGGGTGGAACTGCAACTTCATAGTTTACATTTCTCTCTCTCTCTCTCTCTCTCTCTCTCTCTCTCTCTCTCTCCTCTCTCTCTCTCTCTCAACGAAGTTTTGCTGTTGTTGCCCAGGCTGTAGTGCAATGGTGCAATCTCAGCTCACTGCAGCCTTCACCTCCCGGGTTCAAGCAACTCTCCTGCCTCAGCCTCCTGAGTAGCTGGGATTACAGGCATGCGCCACCACTCCCGGCTAATTTTGTATTTTTAGTAGAGATGGGGTTTCTCTCCATGTTGGTCAGGCTGGTCTTGAACTCCCAACCTCAGGTGATCCACCCACCTCAGCTTCCCGAAGTGCTGAGATTACAGACATGAGCCACCATGCCCGGCCTACTGTAGTTTACATTTCAAGTTTTAAAATATACTAAATAGCACGAGTGTCTTCTCAGTTCTTACGATGTTTGGTAGAAAGAGCGCAGTGACTAACTGATATGGCTTCTGCTCCGAGGCTGCATGTCCTAGAGACAGCCACTTGCCCTGTCTGGCCTCAGTCATTCTATGTCCCTTTCTGGAAAACAGAGCGCCCTCACCGTCGGCCAGAGCGGGGCCTAAAGCTGCATGAAACAGGAGGTAAGATAGTGGCCCTCTGGCAGGAAGCTGGACCACTGGTCCTGAGACTTACCTGGGAAGTTGGCCGCTGGTCATGAGCCTTGTGCTCATTTGCTCATGCTGGTTTCACAGGTAACTCAAGGGTTAAAAATGAAATTACCAAGAGGAAAAAAGAAATCCACATTACAAAATGAATCCATTGCTGTAATACAACTGCCTGAGACCAATATGATGCGTAAAGACTGAGAACCCATAACTCTCTAGCCTCTTGCCCCGTGTGTCTGCTGAGCCAAACCCCAGTCCTCCTTCCCTGCAAGATAGACCCTCTCCATCCCAGGGTCCAGGGCTCCGGGCTTTCCTGCCCACATCCACCCTAGAGCTGCCTGACCGCTCAGGCCAGCCTGAACTGGAAAGAGCACGTCTCACAGCCCATGTGCAAGTCTCGACTCTGCTCTTCATGCCTCCACGACCTTCAGCAGGTTCTTGACCTTCTGTGAGCCTCCAGCAACCCATTTTACTACAGTAGCTCATGGAGTTATTGTGAGGATCAAATAGAATACTATCTTCAAAAGCTTTTCAAAGTGGCTCCTGCAAAGTTGTCACAAGCTCCCCGCCATCCTCACTCCAGCATTTCACAGCCCCAGCTCCTGTGAGAGGAAGTGAACATCTTCAGGGTGATGAGTCTCACCAGGTACACACCCAGCAATAAAACTGAAAAGAAACCCCAAGTTCGTGAGCACTTCCATGTCTCATCCCAGTTAACCCTCATCAGGCTCTGGGGTAAGTATTCTCACCCCCAAGATAAGAATGAAGCATGGAAGATTTTCTTGTTCAATGTCACTTAGTGGGTAGGGGACAAAGTCAGGAGTGAACCCAGCACTGTGTACCCCACCCTTGATTCCTGAGTTCTAAGCTCGACCTCAACATTTTACACACTCTTGGCTGTGCATGGTGGCTCACTCCTGTATAATCCCAGCAGTTTGGGAGACCGAGGTGGGCAGATCACCTGAGATCAAGGAGTTCAAGACCAGCCTGGCCAATATGGTGAAACCCCTGTCTCTACTGAAAATGTAAAAATTAGCCAGGTGCAGTGGTGTCTGCTTGCAGTTCCAGCTATTTGGGAGGCTGAGGCAGGAGAATCATTTGAGCCTGAGAGGTGGAGGTTGTAGTGAGCCAAGATCATGCCATTGCACTCCAGGCAGGATAACAGAACAAGACCTTGACTCAAAAAAAAAAAAAAAAAGTACAGACTCTCAACATCATGATTCCAAAGAAAAATAGATAATTGAAAAATGGAAAAGCAAAATACCTGGCCAGCACTTCTAAAACCTCTCAAGTTTAGGCTTGGCCCAGCGGCTCACGCCTGTAATTCCAGCAGTGTGGAAGCTGAGGTGGGCAGAGCTCTTGAGGCCAGGATTTTGAGACCAGCCTGGCTAACATGGTGAAAACCTATCTCTACCAAAAATACAAAATTAACTGGGTGTGGTAGCACATGCCTGTTATCCCAGCTACTCGGGAGGCTGAGGCAGGAGAATTGTTTGAACCCGGGAAGAGGAGGTTGCCATGAACTGAGATCATGCCATTGCACTCCATTCTGGGCAACAAGAGCGAAGCTCTGTCTCAAAATAAACAAATAAATAAATAAAAATAAACTTTCTAAATTAACTGAGACCTATCTCAGATTTTCGGGGTCCACATTAGCTCTGTAATAAATTCACTTTTTAAATATCAGGCCTTGCTCTTGTGGGACTGTACATGTGACAAGCAACCAACCTGCACCTGGGTCACACCCACTTTACCAACGAAAAAACTGAGCCCAAAGTGCCAACATGGCGAAACACTGTCCCTACCAAAAATACAAAAATTAGCTGGGCGTGGTGGCAGGCACCAGTAATCCCATGTACTAAGGCGGCTGAGGCACGAGAATCACTTGAACCCTCGAAGCAGAGGTTGCAATGGGAACTAGAAGACACCCCCGGGACCAGTGGCCACCATACCCTTTGTATTGGGGGTTCCCATTTCATCACTTCCAAGTTTCTAAATTCAGAGCTTGCAGCACCCCCTCCCCGGCCCAGTACCCAACCTGTGCACATGGATGACATGGCCCTGTTGATCCTCTGGCTCTGAATGATCTCTCTGCTGCCTGTCACCTGCAGTGAGGCGTGCCCAGGTATTCAGACCTCGGCAGTGTCCCACGGAGCACCCTGAGCACTCACCCGTCACCCCCTGGCCGAGACTGTGCAACTGCACTCCAGCCTGGTGACAGAGCAAGATTCCTTCTCAAAATGAACAAACGAACAAAAACTATGAAAGTTATGAAAACTACAGGAAGTCTGAAAAACTGACACAGATGAAGGGAGACTTAACAAACATGACAATTAAATGCAGTGTGGAATTCTGGAAGAGAAAAAGGACATCAGTGGAAAACAGATGAAATCTGAGTAAAGTGTGGAGGTTAGTTCATAGTAATGTACCAAGCAAGATCCATTTCTTAGTTGTGACAGATCTATCATGGTAACCTATGAAGCTAACCAAAGGGAAAACCAGATAAGGAATATACAGGAGCCCTCTGCACTGTCTTGGCAATTTTTTTTTGTAAAGCTAAAAGACAATTTCATTAAAAAGTTTTTTTCTTAAAGTGGAAAAAGGTGGGGGGCAGTGGCTCACACCTGTTATCCTAACACTTTGGGGGGCGGAGGTGGGGGGATCCCCTGAGGTCAGGAGTTCGAGACCCGCCGCCCCCCCGTGGTGACACCCGGTCTGTACTAAAAATACAAAAAATTAGCTAGGTGTGTTGGCGGGCATTTGTAATCCCAGCTATTCAGGAGGCTTAGACAGGAGAATCGCTTAAACTTGGGAGGCGGAGGTTCCAGTGAGCCAAGATCATGCCTCTGCACTCCAACCTGGAAGACAGAGCCAGACTCCATCTCAAAAACAAAAAAAAAAGGAAAAATATGTAAAAGCCGCACCTGGCTCTGCCTCTCGGAGGGGAGGGGAGGCACTCACTTGGCCCACTGCCTACCTGTCCTCATGAGGCACCTGCTCCTCCAGTGGCGCCTCCCTCATGGCCACAGACTACCTGTGTAACTCCTCAGCCTCTGCTAAGGATTGTTCTTTCTGCCTCTGCACCTTTGCACCACAGATCCACTGCCTGCCATCCCTACAGCTCTTGTCAGCATAAGTCACACGATAGTTTTACCGATCAAGAGCCAAAACGATGAGCAAACCCTTCCAATCAGTTATCTCACTGCTACAGAATTAGC
Source organism: Cheracebus regulus (assembly GCA_963574635.1). Lineage (NCBI taxonomy): Eukaryota > Metazoa > Chordata > Mammalia > Primates > Pitheciidae > Cheracebus > Cheracebus regulus. Next base: position 25,119 of record CAUYQU010048305.1, read on the forward strand.
CTAACATAGTCAAAAGTCACATGCCTGAAATATGCTGAAATGCATGTTCACTGCAAACACACATAGGCACCCATGCAGGCACACACAGAAGCGGCAGGAAACAACCGCGATGCTGTTTAATAACACCACATCCACTGGGCTAATTGTGGAACTGTGGAACAATGGGAACTAGAAGACCCCAGAGAAACACACTAGGAAGAAAAGCCAGTCTCTTCCATGGCCAGCAATGCCTGTTACCTGACCCCAGACACCTTTCCAGCTTCACATCCTACCTTCTTGCATGTTGCCCAAGTGTGCCAAGGGTATCACCATCTCAGGGCCTTTGCACTGGCTGCTCCCCCTACCTGGAGTACCCAGATACCCACATAGCTCACCCCATCTTAGGTCTCTGCTGAGATGTCACCTTTTCAGGGAAAACACCCTGGAGTGTAGGGGAGCAATCTCGGCTCACTGCAACCTCTGCCTCCCGGGTTCAATCGATTCTCCTGCCTCAGTCTCCTGAGTAGCTGGGATTACAGGCAACTGCCACCATGCCCAGATAATTTCGTATATTTTACATCTCATCCTGTTTTACTGTCTTCACGGCCGTTCTTAATATCTGACATTCTAATATTTGTTTGTTTGCTTCTCTGTTTATAATCTATCTACCTAAGGTAAGCCCCTGAAGGCAGGGTCTTGGACTAATTGTTTTATCTCAGAACCAAGACACACAGTAGATGCTCAGTAAATACATGAGTCAATGAACAAAACCCAGAGATGGGCCGGGAACAATGGCTCACACCTGAAATCTCAGCACTTTGGGAGGCCAAGGAGGGTAGATCACCTGAGGTCAGGAGGTCAGGAGTTTGAGACCAGCCTTCCAAAACGGTAAAACCTCATCTTTACTAAAAATACCAAATTAGCCAGGTGTGGTGGCCCATACCTGTAATCCCAGCTACTTGGGAGGCTGAGGCAGGAGAATTGCTTGAACCTGGGAGGTGAAGGGTGCAGTGAACCGAGATTGCACCATTTCACTCCAGCCTAGGTGGTAAGAGTGAAACTCTGTCTAAAAAAAAGAAAAGAAAAAAAAAAAAAAGCAGAGATAGGGGCGGGGGTGGCATGGAGAATGCTATAAATAAAAAAATAGAGGTGGTTGTAACGGCACGTGCCTGTAATCCCAGCACTTTGGGAGGCAAAGGTAGTCTGAGCTGGAGTTCGAGACCAGCCTGGCCAACATGGCGAAAACCCATCTGTACAAAAATACAAAATTAGCTGGGTATGGTGGTGGATGCCTATAGCCCAGCTACTCAGAAGGCTGAGGCAGAAGGATCCCTTGATTCCAGGAGCCAGGAGGTTGCAGTGAGCTGTGGTCACACCACCGCACTCCAGCTTGCGTGACAGAGCCAAGAACCTGTCTCAAAAAAAGGGGGGGAAATGGGACATCATTCTAATTATGCAACGTAAAAAGGGTATGTATGGAAGATCATGTTCCAAAATGGAAATAGAAGTGGCATTCAGGAAATGAGCTGATTATTTTACCTTCCTCGAATTATTTAATATGGTGTGAAACTGTGTAAAGAGGATAAGCACTGACGTCGTTCAAAGTCTACTTCTCCTTCGCTTGCTGTGTGACTGCAGGCAAGCCACTTAGCCTCTCTGAACTTTGGGTGTTTTGACTATAAAAGTGATATCATATCCCTTTACTTAGAGGGTTGCTGTGAGGATTAAAAAGAAAATGAAACCAAAGTACATCATGCGACGTGGTGACTCATGCTTGTAGCACTTTGGGAGGCAAAATGGGAGCAGCATTTGAGCCCAAGAGTTTGAGACCAGCCTGGGTAACGTAGTGAGATCCCCATCTCTATTTATTCACTTATTTAATTATTTATGAGACAGAGTCTCGCTCTGTCACCCAGGCTGGAGTGCAATGGCATGATCTCGGCTCACTCCAACCTCTGCCTTCCAGGTTCAAGCAATTCTTCTGCCTCAGCCTCCCGAGTAGCTGGGATTAAAGGTGTGTACCACCACACCCGGCTAATTTTTATATTTTCAGTAGAGACAGGTTTTCACCGTATTGGTCAGGCTGGTCTCGAACTCCTGATCTCAGGGGATCCACCTGCCTCGGTCTCCCAAAATGCTGGGATTACAGGTGTGAACCACCGAACCCAGCCTTCCCATCTCTATTTAATATATAAAAAAAAAAAGTAACACAATTTAAGTGCTTCCCACTGTAGTTAGCACACAGAGGTGGCTTCTATAAAGGTCACTCTCCACACCCCCAAAGTTGGTTCGAGGCGTTTTGTTTCAGGCTGAATCCAAGTGTCACCCCCTCTACAACTGTTCCGAATTAGGTACTCCCCTCTGAAACTTCCCTGACTTTGGAACACACTAAGTTAGAAATGCGAGGGTTTGCATCTTGCCAGCCCCCAACCCCACCCCACCAGCTCCTAGAAGGCAGGGCTCTCGACTTGCTCACACCCAGGTCCCCACAGCACCCTCATAAGTGATGGCCCAGAGGTAGCTGTGATGTTGAATGGATGAGTGACTCACAAACCAAGGCTGGGGGCACTCAGAGGTAGAGTCTTCATAGCATTTAAAGGTGGGGGGATTCAGAGGCTCATTTGCTTCAGTCCTCTTTTTACAGATGAGACCCCGAGAGGGCTGGGGACTTGCCTCGGGTCACCAGGCCAGGGAGGGCCAGGCTCCCAGCCCACGGAGCCACCACAGGCCACTGCACCTCCAGGCCACGGGCAGTCCACCTGGGACCTCTCTGGGAAGAGGTGCTGGGTGAGGAGAGGGTTACAGAGTATCTTTTTCTAATCAGCGATTGTGCTAATCAATCAACTCAATTAAATCTAGAATAGTTTGGTTCATTTTATTTTTTTATTAACAAAATCAGCAGCAGAAAGTAATGACTAATAATCAAGTAAAATTGGATTATTTCTGTGCTGACTGGTTGGGGGAGGAGGAACTGAGACAGGTCACAGGAGCAAGCGAAGACGAGAAGAGGCAGAGACAGCAAGTTCAGCAACACAGGGGACTGAGCTGGAGAGGAACCACAGGGGCGGAGCTCAGGGCCCTCTGAAATGCAAACCGCCACCAGACGCAGAAGGCACTGTGTCCACGCACCACGCTCAGTGCAGCACACAGATTACCTCACTTCCTGTTCACAGCAGCCCTACAGGGTCAGCACTATGATGATCTTGTTTTACAGATAAAGAAACGTGGGAGCCGCCCCTGCTGCATGTATGTGGGGACGAAACACCTGCTGCACATGAAAAGTTGTTACTATTCACTTACTTATTTCCTTCCATTTACTACACATTTATGGAGTCAAACACAGCAGGGACCCTGCCCCTAAGCTCAGTAGCTCATGGAAAGTACAAATAAGTCATCAACGACCATAAAGTCACTGGACAATGAAGTATCCCAAAGCAGCACGATAGGGTCGCACACACATATTCATGGGAACCTGGGAGTGCAGAGAAGGGGTGTCTAAACTTCCTTAGAGGAAGGGAGTCACGGAAGGCTTCCTGAAGGAGGAGTCCAGGCTATGTCTTAAAGGACAAGTAGGTATTTGCCAGGTCAAGAAGGGGAGAGGGTGGCAAATGGCAGTCTGGGCTCTGAGACTGCATCTGCGATCACAGAGGCAGTGAACAGCAATATACAATCAAGGAACTGGAGGTGGCACGGGAAGCCTGGAACACAGGTGTGTGGCAGGGGAGGGGGGCGGCAGGAAGAAGGCAGGTGGAGGTCTGTCAGGAGACCAGGATGGACAGGTGGGCAGGGGCCAGCTAGGAGATTCAACAGCAGGGGTTTCGACATTACCCTTTGAGGAGTAGGCTTATCGTACCAACAGCACAGCAGTGCAGCTTTGCCTCACCTGACCATCTGCACCCAGCTCTTTGCAAACTGCCTGGACGGTGCTCTCCTGCAATGTTGGGTCTGGGTAGGGTGGTCACCACTTACTTTCCCCATCAAGGAAACCCAAGGCTCCAACAGGTAAAATGACCAGTCACCACTCAGCTGGCTTAGAACTCAAGTCTTCTTTTTTTTTCCTTCTTTTTTTTGAGATGGAGTCTTGCTCCCCTCATGCAGGCTGAGTGCAGTGGTGCGATCTTGGCTCACTGCAACCTCCACCATCTGGGATCAAGTGATTCTCCTTCCTCAGCCTCCCCAGTAGCTGGGATTACAGGTGCGTGCCACCACGCCCGGCTCATTTTTGTATTTTTAGTAGAGATGAGGTTTCAACATGTTGGCCAGGCTGGTCTTGAACCCCTGACTTAGGTGATCCACTCGCCTTGGCCTCCCAAAGTGCTGGGAATACAGGCATGAGCCACCAAGCCTGGCCTCTTTTTAAAATTTTTCTACAGATATGAGCCATCATGCCTAGTTAATGTAATGTAATTTTATTTTTCGTATAGCTAGGGTCTCCCTATGCTGCCCAGACCAGTGTTGAACTCGTGGGCTCCAGTGATCCTCCTGCCTTGGCCTCCTGAGTCATCTGGATTAGAGGCCTGAGCCACTGCAGCCCCGGCCTTCTGCTTCACAGTCCTGTTCTTATTTCCCCACCCACCTTTCTTTGCAATACAAATGCGTGAGCAAAGCTAGCTATTTAAAGTAACCCCGCAGCTAATCCTTATGTAAACGGAAAATCTTTAAGCAAAGCTGATAATCACTCCACAATCCAGCAGTTATATAATTCTGGATTTTATAGTACTGCATCCAAAGCTAAGGTATTCTGGTCCCTACAAAACCTTCTTTGTCGGGGGAGGCTGGGGTTGGCATAAAGATCTGGTGAAAAGGTGTGGCTTGCAAGGAGGAGGAGGACGGAGGCTCCCAGGTCTACAGCCTGGTGGAGGAGCCAAGACCTTGCTGCTTCCAGCCGGGACGGGTGGGAGAGGGGTACAAGGTACTTGGTGGTGGGGAGAGGTAGAGGGGTAAAGAAAGGGACTCAGCCCACTGGTCCCCACAAGACTGAAACCACATCAGCCAGGTTGTTCCACATCCTCCAAATACCAGGAAAGAAGAAAGGGAAGTACCTCCACTCCTCAGGAGGGGAAGCTGAGGTACAGAAACCATAGGAAGCCCCTTCATCTATTCCTTTCCCTCAGGAGCATGCCCCAAACCCTGCAAACAGCTTGGACTGCAATTGACGCCTCTGTTCTGTCAGTCTTCCTGATTTGATTGTTCATCCCTTGAGGGCTGAGTCTGAGGTCTGTTCTTCTTTGTGTGCCCCCCAGCACGTAGCAGAATGCCAAGTAAACAGCAGGTTCTCAATAAATGTGAGTGGGAACCCAAATTGGTTCACTTTACAGAAATTAGATTTACAACAAGGATAAAGAAGAATCAAGATCTTGATTTAAAACTGGTGAAGAGACGGGAACAAAATGGGAAATCCTATTTATTGAGCATCTCCTGTATACCTGGCACTATGCTAATTGTATTTAAAATAATACCAGCTTGTTACATAGATTATGTTTACAGATATTAAATATTAAGTAATAGTGTGATAATAACAGAAAAATACTATTCTTATAGTTGAGGCAAATTGCACAGAGCGGATGAGCCATGTACGAAAGCTTCTCTGGCTAGTAATAGTAATCATCGCTATTACTTATTGAGAGATTACCATGTGCCAGGTACCATGCCATGGTATTGTTCCACCCTCCAAAGAACCCTGCGGGGTTGATACTGTGATTGTCTGCTAAGAAGCTGGATGCTGACTCTAGGTTCTAATGCCACACAATTTGCAGAACATGCTGCCACCAGCATCCTCCTCCCTGCAACACACACAGTGCCCCATAGGGACTGGGCAGAACTCGATGCGGAAAAAGCAGGCAATGATGCAACGCACTCCACCTCTCACTCTCATAAAGGGGTACTGAACTGAAGGAGACCCTAGTAAAGATGCCCTTGCAAGTTTGCATCCTGGTTTTTTTTGGAGACGGAGTCTTACTCTATTGCCCAGGCTGGAGTACAATGCACAATCTCAGCTCACTGCAACCTCCACCTCCTGGGTTCAAGTGATTCTCCTGCCTCAGCCTCCCGAGTAGCTGGGATCACAGGAGCCCACCACCACGCTTGGCTAATTTTTGTATTTTTAGTAGAGACGGGCTTTCTCCTTGTTGGCCAGGCTGGTCTTGAACTCCTGACCTCAGGTGATCCATGTGCCTTGGCCTCCCAAAGTGCTGAGATTACAGGCGTGAGCCACCATGCCTGGCCTGGTCCTCTTAAAAGTTTGCTTCATTCTCCCACATGGGGTAAAACCATCAGAAATGCACACCCTTGGCAATCTCATGTACGGTTTATACTCCAGGACCTGCACAGAAAACCCTTCCCTTCTGCATTTCCTCAGCCTTCCCACCATCTCCTATCCCCATCCCCCAAAAACCCTCTCCCCAAAGGAGCCCCCTCAGCTTGTTTAGCTAATGTATTCGCAAACCAAATTAGGGGGGCCCTGACTCCCAGGGAGGTGGTCCCCAAGCCAGTTGCTAGATGCAGGGAATTAGATACCATCTCATGCTCAAATCCAGTTAAGTCCCACGCCGCCCCCACCCCACATGCAAAAGCCCACTTTCTAATCAATTTTACAAAGGGCCCTCTGCAGATATACACTAATGGTATTGAGCTGAGATCTTTAAACCAAGTCTGCGAGAAGTCTGCAGAGATAAAATGTACATACTATATTAAGGAGGGAGCCAGTCGCCATGGTGTCCTTCCCTTCAAAGATAGAGGGACTGGGGGACGCAGGCAGAGTGTTCGCTACAGTCAAATTTCCTCCTTTCTACAGCCTCGACTGCTCTTTCTCTTTTCAGACTTAACCCCCATTCCAACTCCTTTCAATTTAGGTTGCTTGTCATTTAATTTTCACCTGCTAGAGACCCAGTGAGAGATCCAGTAACCGATATGTCCTTTCTCCCCTAATCCTTAGTCCTCAGGCAGCCTCCCCAAAGGGAACCATTGTTACCAAGTTTTCTGTAAATCTTGTAACCTTTTCACAGACATTCCATGTGCACTCATGCACAGTTTCTTAATCCCGCCAAGAAACTCTCAGGGGAAGCCCAGGTGTTCCCATTTTACAGATGGGGAAGTGGAGGCTCAGGTTGGGCTAAGTGCCCATTGCTGAGTGGATAACACCTGACTTTGCCACTCACTACCTGCATGGCCTTAAGCTCAGCCTCTCTGGGCCTCAGGCTGTGCAACTGTAAAATGGGAGTGAAAACAATATGCTCTTTCTCAAAGATTAAAGGGCTAGTACGGGTAATATGTTTAGAACAATGCCTGGTTGAAATGAAGCGCTCAGTGGAAATGTGCTCTTACTTCTCTGCACTGCCACGTTATTCCTCAGGTATTTTATGACATTCACACCCTTCACATAGAGTGCTTTTCCTTTTCCTTCCTGCAGGAGCTTTCCCCTGGCCAGTTTCTCACTCTCTCCTCCCAGCTCCTCCAGTACATTGCTTGGATTTACCAAGTGCCTGCTGCATCCCAGCACTGTGCACTTGGCAGCTGCCACTGCTCTATATAGTGCTTATCTTTTTTTTATTTTTATTTTTTGAGACAGGATCTCATTCTGTCACCCAGGCTGGAGTGCAGTGGTGTGATCTTGGTTCACTGCAGCCTCGACCTCTCAGGCTCAAGCAATCTCTGCACTGCCTCAGCCCCCAAAGGAGCTGGGACCACAGGCATGCAGCACTACACCTCGCTAATTTTTAAAAAATTTTGTACAGAGAGGATTTTGCCATGTTGCTTAGGCTGGTCTCAAACTCCTGGGCTCAAGCGACCCTTCTACCTCAGCCTCCCAAGGTGCTGGGGGTACAGGCATGAGCCACTGAGCCAGGCCTGGAGCATTATTCATCAGTTCAGTTAAGCACAGACAGGAACTCTTTTCCATCTTTTTGTCTTCATAGAAGGGGCTGAATAATTGTAGAATTATTCAATTCTACAATGACAGAATTGAATATGAATCTACATGCTATAGAATGAACATGAGCATGAGTCAATGAGTGGGGCCAGATAGCCTGAGGTGACTGTGAACCTGATCATGTGCACTTTTTTGGGGCCAAGACCTGAAGTCTCTCAAACCTACCTGTAGACTCAGGGGCCCGAGTCTGTACCGCAGATATAAATAACTGCAGCTGGACGCTGTGTCCTGGAAGACAGGCCAGCGCATCTGTGACCTGAGCTCTGTGTGCTGCCTGGTGTCTGTCCAAGGGCTGGGCGGCCAGGACCCTGCAGTCCCATGTCAATGGTCACCCACCCAGTGGTTGAGCTAGAAGAATTCACGGGCTGCTTGGCACAAGCAAATTAGGCTGAGAGGCTCTGTCTGGCTTTCAGGAAGTGAGCAACCTAGCTGCCTCCCTCCATGTGGGTCTCACTGGCTTCGACTGCTCAGCCTCCCAGTGCTAGCACCTCTGTGCCCCTTTCCAAGGGCACCAGACAGTAATGAAGTATTTCTACCCTCCTAGAGGCACCCAGATCACTCCTACAAGACAGCATGGGCTGCATCAGTGCCCAGACACGAGGGTTTTGGACTGAGCGTGAATTGGCCATGTGGCACTGCTGGCCCGACTGGACCCAGCTTACCCTCTGAGCAGCCTGTGTGGCCTGCAGCTCCCAAATCACTGGATCACCTCTGGCCTAAACAGAACAAATGGGAAAACCAGAGGAAGACTGCACTTAGATACCAGACTCTGGTCCCAAAACCAGAGTCAAGGTCAGAGGGTTTAGCCTGGTGGCTCTGCTCTATGCAGGTTCTTCAGCCCTCAAACACGGAGAGAGGTAACCCCCAACTCTAAAACCACTGGCTCCAGGGTCATGTTGCATTTCAGCTCAAGACAGTCTGTGGCTCTACATTTGTGTCCTGCTCAGCAAAATGACTAAAAAGTGACAACTAGTTGTCCACAAACGCTCCTCCCATCATAGGCTGATGACCAGCGGCATCAGTATCACCCAAAGAGTTTGTCAAATTCAGATCCCTGGGCTCTGCCCCCAACCCATTGACTCAGAATCTCTGGGGATGAGCTTCCGCCTGCATTTTAAGGACTCCTGTGAAGACCTTTGCAAACACAAAATGTGCTGTGACTCCTGGGGCCAATGACACATCAGCTTATTCTTTGAAGGGTGCATTTTCTCACCTGAGTCTCCCAACAGCCACTGGAGGCAGGCAGGGCCAAGATTCATTTATTCATTTGCTCATTCATCGTGCCAACAACCACACACTTATTATAGAGCCTGTAGGTGCCAGACACTGGTGAACAAAACACATTTCCTGCCCTCAGGAAGCGGATCAAGACAGCACACACACGTAAAGAGATGGATCAATAATGGGCTCTCCCTACCCTCTTAGTCTGCTTATTCATCTACGTGGCATCAGTGGCTTCTTAGCACTACATCTTGTATTAGACAAGGATGGGGCACTGTTTTTTTTTTGAGAGTCTTGCTCTGTCACCCAGGCTGGAGTGCAGTGGCATGAGCTCTGCTCACCACAACCTCCGCCTCCTGGGTTCTCCTGGGCAGTTCTCCTCCCTCAGCCTCCCGAATAGCTGGGATTACAGGCACCTACCACTGTGCCCAGCTATTTTTTTGTATTTTTAGTAGAGACAGGGTTTCACCATGTTGGCCAGGCCTCGTGATCTCCTGACCTCGTGATCCGCCTGCCTCGGCCTCCCAAAGTGCTGGGATTACAGGCATAAGCCACTGCACTCAGCCGATAGGGCACTGTTTTAACCAATGTGACGTTTGAGTAGAATCTTCGATGAAGAGAGGAAGGGAGCTAATGCGTATCTGGAGAGTTAGGGGAGAGCTCCCCAGGCAATGAGATCAAGGTTCAAAAACCGTTTCACAGACTAAATGAACTAAATATCAGGAAACCATTCAGAACCAAGCCCTAACTCCCGGCCCCAACCCCACCCAGCACCCTCAGAGACCCCGGACATCTCCAGTCAATGCCTCCTTTTTTGCCGGCATTCTCCCTTGCCCCTTTCCTACTCTAATTTCTCAGGGCTGGAGCAGGGTCGGTTTGTCCACTCGGCCCTACAGGCACAGAGCTTCTGGCCTTTGAGTTCTTCCAAAGACCTTCAACATGCTTGAAATAGGCAAACACATTTTTAATCCCCAAATATGAAAAGGAAAAATGCAAGATCAAAATGTTTAAATGTGTAATTAAATGTCCACAAAGCACAACCTAATGTCAACTTGCTTCATTAATGGTATATTCGTAAACATTTCATTATGTTGGAAAATCATTGTAGGTTAGATTTTCTTTCCCTTCTTTTAAGACAGGATCTGACTCTGTCACCCAGGCTGGAGTGAAGGGGCACAATCATAGCTCGCTGTAACCTGAAGCTCCTGGGGTTTAAACTCCTTACCCTTGGCTCAAATGACTCTTGCCTCAGTCTCCCTCATAGCTAGGACTACAGTGCATGCCACCATGCTTTTTTTTTTTTTTTTTTAAGACAGTCTGGCTCTGTTGCCAGGCTGGAGGGCAGTGGCATGATCTCAGCTCACTGCAACCTCCACCTTCTGGATTTAAGCAATTCTCCTGCCTCAGCCTCCCAAGCAGCTGGGATTACAGACACACATCACCACGCCCAGCTAATTTTTGTATTTTTAGTAGAGATAGGGTTTCACCATGTTGGCCAAGATGGTCTCGATTTCTTGACCTTGTGATCCACCCACCTCAGCCTCCCAAAGTGCTGGGATTACAGGCATGCGCCACTGCACCCAGCATTTTTTTTTTTTTTTTTTTTTTTTGTAGAGACAGGGTCTCATCACATTGGCCAGGCTGGTCTTGAACTCCTGGCCTCAAGTAGTAAACTGTCTCAGTCTCCCAAAGTGCTAGGATTATGGGAGTGAGCCACCACACCTGGCCTAGAATTTTTTAGTGAGAATTTTCGAGTTGGCTTGAGCTTTTCCAAGAAATCATAGCATACTTTAATGTCCATGAATCATTGACATCCAAATAATTCCAAATAATTTTTAACCCTTCCATATAATTTGTGCAATACAATTCTAGGAGTGAAGTATTTAATACGGATGCTATGATACAGATTTGTGAGGACTGTAGCAGCCTTGGGCTGCGAGCTGGCATGGCCATGTGCTAAGCTGCAGGAGCACAGCAGGGACAATGGCTTCGAGGGAGGCTCCAAGCCTAGGGCCCTAGAAGCCAGACTCCTTGGGGCTGGGGCAGGAAGCAGCAATGCAGCCAAAGGGCCAGTGCTGTGGACAGACTGAGGGGGCCACCCAGCAAGGAGTGGTCTGTGAGGGGCGCCCAGCCCACATGCATACCTAAAGAGGAGCAGGGCCAGCCCCTGCAGAAGCCACCCCATCCACTGCAAGGAAATGGCCCTAAACCCTGGGTCGCTGCCCTTCCAGACAGAAAAGAGCACAGGATGGAATGAGAAGGTGGGTCCCCAAAGGGCAGGGTGGGGCTTGAGCCCAGGAGAGAGGAAATCAGAGTGGAGGGCACTGCCAAGGTCCCAGGGTCTCCATGGAGACAGGGGGATGCCAGAGGGGAGGCTTGGCACGGAGAAGGGCTAAATCCGAAGGGTGGTTTGGCTACAAGAGGGCCCGTGCAGGTCCTGAGTGTGTCCATTTCCCTTGTGGTCATGTTTGCTGACATTCCTGGTGTCTCACCCCAGGTTCACCAAAAAGTCCTCTGGAAGCATCCTATCTCTTCTGATCATGCTCATGGACTCAAATGCCCAAGACAAACCTTCCTTACTACCTCCCAAGGTAAGTTACAAGGAAACGCCCCCATTATCAGTTCATCCACCCTCTAGGTTCTGAGCCTTCTTCAGTTCTGGGAACCAGCTGGGCACAGTGGCTCACACCTGTAACCCCAGCACTTTGGGAGGCCGAAGCAGAAGGATCGCTAGAGGGCAGGAGTTTGAGACCAACCTGGCCAACACAGCAAGAACCTGTCTCGACAAAAGTAAAAATACATTAGCCAGGTGTCATGGTGTAGTGATGCGTGCCTGCAGTCCCAACTACTTGGGAGGCTGACGGGGGAGGATTGCTTCAGCCAAAGAGTTTCAAGGCTGCAGTGAGCTATGATCACACCACTGCACTCCAGCCTCAGTGACAGAGAGAGGCCCTGTCTCAAAAACAAACAAACAAACCCCAAAACAAAATCTGCAAGCTCATCCTTCCTACTGCCAAACAGCTTCTGAGGCCTCAGGCTTAACATTCATGTCTATGTGAACACACACAGGAAGAGAAGAACTCAGGACATTGCCTTAGAAACCAATGCAACCAGAATGTCAGCAGCCAGCTGGGTTTGTCCCCTTCTCAGGGGCTTCCTGGGTCCCTCTGTCCCTGTCCCTTCATACTGAGCCCTCCTCTATGAGGGGAAGCACCATTAGAGATAGTTTACTGCCCACAACAAATACTCATCTGGTTAGTGTGCCCTATTTATCATCTCTGAGTAAGGGACCTTAGTGGCCAAAAACCCAGCTCATACGCTTGGTTCCAAATGATTTTGCTGCTTTGAGAAAAAAAGAAAGTCAAAATCATAATTAAGTGTATTTTCAAGAGGCTGGGCAGGAGCTGTTGCCAGAGAGGATTCTAAGACTGGGAAGTGGGGAGAAAAGGAGGCAGAAATAATCAACGAGGAGGAGAAGGTGGAGGAAGAGGTGAAGGCGGCTGTGACACCGACTGCCATTTCCCAGAGGGCTCCGCTGAAGGTGTAAATTCCAGGACATTAACTAAGAGATCACAGCCCATGGTCTGGCCATTCATTCATTCATTCACAATATTAATTAAATACTTCAAAGTTCTGGACACCGTCCCGGCAGGGAAAATGAAGTCCCTGACCTCAGGGAGCTTTTATTCTAGTGGAAGAGACAGATGATTATATTATATAATACTATGTAAATAATTTAAAAGTACTTTGTGATACAGGAATACGTTTATGTGTGGTATGTATTTACACGCACATATGCAGAGATACTGCTCATGGACACCACACACACACACACACACACACACACACACGTGCGCACATGCACGACTCTTCCTTTCTGGAACACCCTAATGCAAAATAGGATGCAGCAACCTTGTTCACACAGCAGACAGACAGGAAGCATGCCAGATATTTGAGAGCACATAGACTTGTCCAAGTCACACCAATGATTGGACCACAGGAAGGTCCTGCTCCCAATCACAAGGACCTGTCACACCTCCACCTCTCTGGCACTCTCAGGGACCCCCTCCAAGGGTACCAGAGCCTTGTGCAGCAAGGAAATGTGGAGCTGAGCAGGGTATGTCTGTCACCAGCAAAGCAGATGATGGCTCAGAACACCCTGAGCTATGCTCTGCCTTTCCCTGTAAAACGTGACCACATCTTACCATTACACAAAGTCTGTCTTCCCTAACTGTATTACTCTTCCTCCCATTCCCTCAGCTCTTCATTTTCCCTTTTGCCATCAAAAAATATCCTGTCAGTTAAGGGCTTTCAGATAAACTGTTTGATTTCATGTCACATGCCTGGTAAGGCTTCTGTTTTGTTTGCCCCTAAAGGTTTCCCAGCCACACAGTGGGAATCAGGGTGGTAGAGTGGTTAAGGGCATTGTTCTAGAGTCAGACAGCACTAGGTTCAAATCTCGATTTCCCACTTGTGAGAAAGTCACGCAAGTCTGTGCGTATTTCTTTATCTGTAAAATGAGACACTAGTTCCTAATTCAAAGAGTGGTTGAAAAGATTAAATGAGATCCTACATATAAAGCGCTTAGCACTCAGCCAGTACTGAGTAAGCACCCTCTAAGTGCAGTAGAATTACGAATTCTGGCTGGGTGTGGTGGCTCACACCTGTAACTCCAGCACTTTGGGAGGCCGAGGCAGGAAGATTGCTTGAGCCCAGAAGTTTGAGATCTGCCTGGCCAACATGGGGAGACCCTGTCTCTACAAAAAAAAATACAAAAATTAGCCAGGTGTGGTGGTATATGTCTGTAGTCATGTCACCGACTCCAGCCCTCCAGCCTAGGTGACAGAGCAAGACCATGTAAAAAAAAAAAGAAAGAAACAAAAGAAAAAGAAAGAGAGAAAGAAAAAGAAAGAGAGAGAGAAAAAGAAAGAGAGAAAGAAAAAAAAGAAAGAGAAAGAAAGGAAGAAAGAGAAAGAAAGAAAGAAAGAAAAAGAAAGAAGAAAGAAAGAAAAAGAAAGAAAGAAAAAGAAAGAAAGGAAGGAAGGAAGGAAGAAAGAAGGAAGGGTAGTTCCCAGAACTGGGTGGGATGTCATGCCTGTAGTCCCAGCTACTTTGGAGACTGAGACAAGAGGGCATCTTCAGGCCAGGAGTTCAGGAGTCCAAGGCCAGCCTGGGCAACATAGCAAGACCCTCATTTCAAAAAAATAAATTAAAATAAAGAAAGAATTCCCAGAAAGTTCTCTCTTGAGTTCTTTCACTTTGGGATGCAGCTTGACCGTGACAGGGCATGGAAGCTTCCAAACGCATGGCAGCCCTGGTCGTGGACAGGCCACCTTCTTGCATAGCACAGCAGTGACTTGCTAATGTTACATCTCCAGGGCAGTGTTTCCCAACCGATAGTCCCTAGAGCCCGTTCCATGGGATTCCACAGGTATCATGGCCTCGTCTCCTTCCCTCCTCCCCAGTCCCCGCAAAGTACCATGGCCAAATAAATAAGGAAACACTGGTGAACAAATCAAATAGGTTTCTAGACCGCATTCTCAGAACCTTTAATACATTGCTTGACTGGGCCATGGAGTGTTCAGATATTTGGCCAAACATTATTCTGGGTGTTTCCATGAGGGTGTTTTTGGATGAGATTAACATTGAAATCAGCAAATTAAGTAAAGCCGATTGCCCTCCTCAATCATCCAATCATATAAAGGCCTGAATCAAACAAAAAGGCAGACCCTCTCCCACGAGAAAGAAAATTCTTCCTGCCCAATGGCCTTCAAACTAGGACATCAGCTTTCTCCTACCTTTGCACTCAAACTGAAATATTGGGTCTTCCTGGGTCTCAGGCCTGCCTGCCTTTGGACGAGAACGACACTGTCAGCTCTCCTGGGTCTCCAGCTTGCTGACTTACCCTGCAGATCTAGGGACTTGTCGGCTTCCATAATCAGGTAAGCGAATTCCTTATAATAAATCTCTTTATATAAATAAATAAAGGATATACAAACACACAGTCATGCATTGCTTAATAACAAAATGGATTGTTAGGAGATTTCATCATTGGAACATCCTAGAGTGTACTTACATAAATCTCATGGTATAGCCTACTACACTCCTAGGCTGTATGGTAAAGCCTATTGCTCCTAAACTACAAACCTGTGCAGCATCTGACTGCACTAAATACTGTAGGTAACTGTAACACAATGGCATGTGTATATCTACACAAAGATAAGGTACAGTAAAAAATGCAGTATTATAATCTTATGAGACCCTATCATATACGCAGCCCATCATTGACCAAAATGTCATTATGTGGCACATGACTATATATCAGACTCGTTTTCTGGAGAACTCCCCAGGAGGCTGGTTCCCCTGAGAGCATCTTGCAATACTGCAGTTCTATGAATGCTCAAGGAACACTGCAGCTGAAGGTCAGAACCTAAGAGGAGGCCGCCGCTCCCCACCCACTGCCCAAAAATTGGGGCTACCACCAGCTGGGTAACACTGGGGTGCTCCCTGAAGTACTCTATCCCCACTCTCCATTCATCATGGTGTCTTTCATCTGAAGTCTTGCAGGCTGTAAAGACCAGCCAGCATGGGGGATTCCGGAAGGCTCACTCTTTCATGAATGACAATTCCCAGTCTGTTTCCGGGCTTCCCCTTTTGCTCCCTTTTCCTACGGCACAGGATGTTTTGTGCCTTTTTTCCTCTCAACCCTCCCGTGTGAATATCGAGCAGTGTAGGGGTCAGCAGTGGCCTGGACCTGAGCTGTGACTACCATACCCAGGGTAAAAGGGTAAAAGGAGCCCTTCTTCTCACACCTGTGCCTGGCAACTCCCTACAGGAGGCCAGAGCTCAGAGCACAATCAGGAAGAGAGAGAGGACAGTGCTCTCAGTGCTGCTCAAACCAGAGGAGAAATCTGGCATCTCTGGACCTTAGAACCAGCTGCCCTCTGCACAGCGCAGAAGAGCAGAGCACCACGGGGAAGAGAATTCCTGGGCTGGATGGAGCCCCACCCATAGGGGCCTGCATGTTGAATGATAATGGATATAAACAGTTGTTTCTGTGTCTTCACTTTCTGTCCCCAGGTTCCCTACAGAGACTTAAGGCCCAGCCTGAGGTCACCTGGTTTCGTTTCTGGGTTCTAGATGGTTCCCATCTTCCAACCACACAGGTTAATTCCAATGCCCCGTTGACTACCACCCAAACTGGGACCAATACAAGGTTGACTCTATTTGTGAAGTGAGAACATAAAACATGGGAAAAGGTAACCTAGTACAACCAACATGTTGTAAAAGAAAAACTATTTTCACATCCCAAATGAGGAAGACCCTAACCCGAGAATAAAGGACAGACTTCAACAGAAGCAAGTCCTTTTGGAATGCTCCTGGCTGTTGTCATTTCCTCATTTTGTTCAAATCTGCAACTGTCTTTAGACTGAAGTCCATCTGCCACTATTCAGAGTTCTCTGCCTCATGCTCTTTCTCCCCAAATTGTGTTCTCAGCTTGCTATTTTCTTATTCAAAACTTCTAAATCTCTACCTTTCCCAGAATGGCTTCTCTAGAAGTTTTCCCAGAAGGAAAATGTCAAGGGATGGGAGTACACAAAGTACCCACTTGAAGGGCTCCCGCTGCCAGGCTAATTCTCAAGAGCAGATGAGGTACCGGGAGCAGGAGGGGGTGCATGTCCTTCCTCCCTTCTGTCCCCAGCTAGACTCTTGCAAGCTCTGGCTCATTCGGCCCTCCCAGCCAAAGCAGCGTGGGTTCTGCTGGGTAATCTGCAGGTTTGGCTGGGAAGATGAGAAAGGTATAGGCATCTTGCTGGGCCATTATTTATTCTGCATGGATCAGGGACTGAGCCTGACCTGAGACGGCCACAATTACCCCAGTTCCTCTGGACACCTATGTGACCTCCCACAGAGTTTGCTACTCGAAATGGCAGCAGCTGGCCAGGAGCAGCGGGGTGTGACTGCGAAGTCAGGAGACCAGTTGTGACCAACTCATGGTCACCTTGGGCATCTCTTCCCAGTTCCCAGTGATGCTGGCTTTGGTCAAAGCATTTTTGGAGCTCCTCTTGGGAGCTGCCTTTAAGGCCAGATTATCTGAGAAATAGAGGCACATTCTCACTTTCTTTGTAATCAAAAATCGCTTTGCTCAGCTCTGTCACCTAGCTAATTCCCTAGACTTGCCTCCAAATGACCTTGTATGCCTAAAACATTAAATCCACCCCCATTGGAAGAAGACTTGCCGTCAGCGAGCATATTCAAAGGGGACGATGAGGGCTCTGAGGGCATAACGAGGTGGAATGAGTGGTGGGGGCATTGCTGGGAAGTCTCCCAGGGTGCACATCCAACCTGTGTCAGCTACCTGATTTCACCTAGCCTGGCATGGACCCAGGGAGTTGGGGTTCTCTTATCCTCGTTAGGCAGATGAGAACATGAAGGCTCAGAGGCTAAGTGGCTTGTCTGAAGATCACAAAGCAATACCAGGGAACTCCTTGGACTCCGTCACAGGGAGCTTCCTGATGGATTGTCAAAAGTATGGGACTTCTTTAAATAGAGATATGTGTGCACTGGTTAAAACACACAGTCAGCCAGCAAGCCATCCCCATCTCCCCTTCACACAGCCACAGGAACCTTCCCTCCCAGACCATTCACGTCTGCTGTTGGGACCCATTTGCAAAAAAGGCAGGCTGCAGCCAGGTGACAGGTGATAACTTCAGCCCCTAACTTCCTGAGTTCAGCAAGACACTTGGGTCTCAAGGTCTCCATCAGGAAAGTGAGCATTAAAAGAACCCCTAACCCATTTATGCAACTGCATCCTTTCTGTCACCTCCCACAGTCCCCTCAATAGACAGAGAGGCTGAACCAAATCAAATGCAGGATGGGGGTGGTGAGTTGGAACCTAGGAGGCAGGCAGACCTAGCTGGAGTCAGACTCCACGGGGTACTAGCTCAGCAACTCAGGCAAGGCACACACCCCCACTGTCAACACCTGTAAAAGGAGGAGCAGAAGAGTCACCTCACAGGGTTGTCGCAAGGGTTCAATCAGCGTGTATCTGGTACCTGGAATGGTTGATCCTGAATGCAATGCCCAGTACCAACCAGCCTCTTACCCCATATGTATGCCCCCTTGACTGCCTAGAGAGAGGCAATCCCCTCCTCTGACCCCTTTCCCTACAGCCCTACCGTCCTTCCACCCACTGCACCCTGCCAAGAAAGGACACTGTCTCCCTACTCTAGGGAAATACTAACGAAAGGTGACAAGGTAGTAAGCGGCAAAGCAGAGACCACCCCATTTCCTGGCTGCCTTTGAACTCTGATGGGGGAAGCAATGACAAAAAGCAGACTCAGTTTCCAACAGAGGGAGAGAGATTGAAATATAGGGGAACTATGTGTCTTCCTCGGGTGTGTCCAGCACAGTGGACTCTGGAGGTGGCTCTAGGTTTAAATGCCAGCTTTGCCTTGTGTTGGATCTGTGCCTCTGGGGGTGCTACTTAACCTCTCTGGGCTCCCATCTTCTCATCTGGAATATGAGGAAATGCATGTGCCTACTTTGCAGGACAGTTGTGAGATTCACAAGTGCTAACTGGGTAATGCACGACACACTGCACCTGGCACATGGGAAATACCTCGATGCGTGCCAGGGAGCAGGGCTATTGAACCAATTTTCCAACAAAGCACAAGCTGGCATAGGAGGCACTGCCCCGTGTTTAAAAAGGCCAGATGTAAAAAAGTCAGAGGATATCCAACAAAGCCCTGCACGCACCCATCCTCTCTGCTCCTCATTGATATGAAACAAAGGGGTTTGTTCAAAAGGGGAAAGTGTGCAACAGAGAGTGCAAGCCCCTGCCTACTGTTGTATCTTCTATAACCTTCCAAACAGGTCAACTTTGCATGCACATACCTCCTACCACAGGTGACTTTCTGCTCAGGAGGTAGCGCATTGCTGAGTACCAAACATCCAGGTTAATCAGAAGGCCCCTCTTTTAAATGTGTTATTATTATTATTATTGAGACAGAGTCTCGCTTTGTTTCCCAGGCTGGAGTGGAGTGGCGTGATCTCGGCTCACCGCAACCTCTGCCTCCCAGGTTCAAGCGATTCCTCTGCCTCAGCCTTCCAAGTAGCTGGGACTACAGGTGTATGCCACTATGCCTGGCTAATTTTTTTTTTTTTTTTTTTTGTATTTTTAGTAGAGACGGGGTTTCACTATGTTGGCCAGACTGGTCTCGAACTCCTGACTTTGTGATCTGCCCGCCTCAGCCTCCCAAAGTGCTGGGATTACAGGCATAAGCCACCGTGCCCGTCCTGTATTACTATTTTTGAAAAATAGAGACCAGGTCTTGCAACATTGCCCAGCCTGGTCTCGAACTCCTGGACTCAAGCAATCCTCCTGCTTTGGCCTCCCAAAGTGCTGTGATTAGAGGTATGAGCCACCAAGCCTGGCCTGCCCCAAATTATTTTGTCCCAATTTTTGTCCAATAAATCTATTTTGGAATTACTTTAAAGCCAGCAAACCCAGCCTTCATAGAGAAAATATGAGTCTGTGACTCAAGCTGAGATTCCTAGGGTAAGGTCAAATGCCACACATCACTGACACCCTGGGTTGGGTACCTGGCACTTCGGCTGTTTAGTATGGGCAGCATCAGAGGGTAGAGAAGAAAGTCAGAGCTGGTCACGCCAGGAGGTTCTGCTGCCCAGACTAGCCCTGGGGGACTGGCCTGCTGGGTACCGTGAATAGGGTCTTGGCTGCTAGGGGGTCCTGGATCACCTCTGCAAGCCCCCTCCCGAGCCATCTGAAAGATGGGGGTGCTCAGGCCTCACAAGCACCCTCTGGAGATGCAAGTCTATCTGTGACCTGAATCCAAAGGTCCTGCCAAAGAAGTAACAATGAGAAATGTCACCAGATGCACTCTCTTTGATGTGTCCCGACCTAGGGAATTGGTGTCAGGAGACACACAGAAAAGCCAGGTGGTATTTTCCAGGGTCATGGTCCACCATGGAGTGAAGCCCAGGGCCCCTTTCATGTCCTTTCCTGGGTCAGTCCATGCCCGGGTGGCTGGCATGGGAGGAGAGGCCGCAGAGACACAAGATTAATGGCTTCCTGGGCAGGTAAGCCGCCACTCATTCGGCCAGCCACGATCCTCCAGTGACTCCCTGGGCCTGGCTCCATGAGGCGTGGAGTGGAGAGAGAATCCGGTGGTGATGCAGAGCCCGGCTGCTGCATCTACCGTTGGCACTGGCTTCGGGAGTTGGGCCTCCGGGCTAAGCCTCTGTCTGGTTGTGTCCTGCTGCAGGCAGAGGCACAGGCTTGGTGGGTCATGCACTGCAGGGGACCCGGGGAGAGCAGGTGGGCAGGGAGCTAGAGCAGGGACAGAACCCTGTTTCTAGAGGTCTGTCTGTCCAGAGAGCTGACTTCCACGTTTTCGTAAGGATCCTTGTATTTCAGCGTTTTTCTTGGTAAGGTTTATTAGTTTGCTGGCTTGTTTCCTCACACTTGGTTCCCTTAACTTACACATTAAAATTGTTTTCATTATAGAATACACACATACAGTCAAAAGAGTCAAAGCTAAAAGCAAAAATCTCTCACAATACCAGGATTCCTAAGCCCACTCCCTGCAGCTAACTATAGGACAGTTTTTTGGTATCTCCTTCCACAAGTTTCAGAAGCATATGCCCAGCATTTGGAGGTTAAAAAGCCATAAATGTGAGTTTACCCTATCTACTGTCCAGTTACTTGTTTGTTTACTCCATTCTATGTTGCCTGTATTTTCTTTTTCTTTTTTCTTTTTTGAAATGGAGTCTTGCTCTGTAGCCCAGGCTGGAGTGCAATGGCACGATCTCAGCTCACAGCAACCTCCGCCTCCCTGGTCCCGGTTCAAGCAATTCTCCTACCTCAGCCTCCCAAGTAGCTGGGATTACAGGCACGAGCCACCATGCCCAGCCAATTTCTGTGTTTTTAGTAGAGACGGGGTTTCACCATGCTGGCCAGTCTGGTCTTGAACTCTTGACCTCGTGATCCACCCATCTCGGTCTCCCAAAGTGATGGGATTACAGGCGTCAGCCACTGCACCCAGCCATTGCCTGTGTTTTCATCTCAGTCCACATGAATCTATGAAGGCCTCTTTTTAATGCCAAAACATTTCTAATCCCACCCCCTGCCCATATCCTAATCTTGGTACTTTTAGTCTTCATTAGGTGGAAAAATATATAATAAACTCCTAATTGAGTAATACTTTAAAATGATTTTATAGTTTTCTTTGGAATGACCATGGCCGTGTTTGCAGAGAATGCTTGCGGCATGTCTGGCTTAGTGAGGCTTGACCCCTGCATAAAAGCATTTTGCAGGCATTATTTTATTAAATTCTTCTACAACCCTGTAAGGGAAGGATTCTCATTCCCACTTTTCAGATGAGGCCAGCGTGCACAGGGAGGTTAGGTGACTCACCCCAGGCTACACAGCAGTGGAGAGCTGAGTTGTTGGCTGAATTCACACCTGTCTGACATCAGTGGTCCTGCTTGCTCCGCCGCACCACACAGGGGTTTTTTTGTTTTTTTTTTTTTTTGAGACAGAGTCTCATTCTGTCACCCAGGCTGGAGTGCAGTAGCATGATCCTGGCTCACTGCAACCTCCATCTCCTGGGTTCAAGCTATTCTCCCGCTTCTGCCTCCAGAGTAGCTGGGAAGAGAGGCATGCACCACTACGTCAGCTTTTTTTTTTTTTTTTTTTTTTTGTATTTTTGGTAGAGATGGGGTTTCACCATGTTGTCCAGGCCAGTCTCCAACTCCTGACCTCAGGTAATCCGCCGGCCTCGGCCTTGTCAAGTGCTGGGATTACAGGCGTGAGCCACTGCGCGCAGCCGGGGCTGTCTAGTCCTTGACGTTCTTCCAGCGTGGGTGGTGAGTCAGGAGGGACTCCTTCCTCCACACGCTCTGCTGCAGCCCTGGAGAGCCAGCAGTGTTCAGGTCCATGGTAATATTGCCAGACCCTCAAGTGACCTCAGACCAGGGATGGCCACTTAGGTACTGACCTTGGACACAGGCTGGAGTGGCTGGGATGCTGTCTGGCAGCAGGGCGATGCGTTCCTGTTTCTGTGCCAGCCATGGAATGAGGCCCCGGGAAGGCCACCATGAGGCAGACCGTGCACATGGCTTAATTCTCAGGTAGCTCTTACCTCTGCATCGCCTCCTCCCACTGGGCGAGGGGCTGTCTGAAACCGAGAGCTCCTACTGAGGTCACTCAGGGCAGAGAACCGCCTAAAGGGATGGCCCAGGGAGAGAAGGGAGGGGACCAATGACCCACATAGGGAGACAGATGGCAGTGGAATCTGCGGAGGTGGCCACCTTGCCCGGATGACCAGCTCATCTTCCCTCCTACCAGTTTCCCTTTATCAAAATTCTTTTGGTCTTTTAATTTTCTTACATGGGAATGGTTTGAGTCAGTCTGCCCAGCCCTCCTCTGGCTCTGCGGGGCTCCTGCGATCTCCTCGCCCTGCCCGGCCTGCGTGGGTGTGCAGTGACACTGGCACAGTCACATCAGCGATCTGCACTGCCTGGCCCAAGGCTCACCATTCAGGTACTCAGAACCCCAAGGTCAAAGTGGTCCTTCATGCAGCCGACAGCAAACAATTTGCATCCACAAGATGTAAGACGGTTCTAGGGAAAGGTCAAGAGGCCAAGTCCTGGGTTTCCTTCTGCACCTGAGCTGCAGAACTGGAGCCAAGGCCCTCATCAGCTCAAGGCCTCAGTTTTCTCATCTGTAAAATGAGGGCGCTGGAGCCAAGGAGCCTCTTGGGTCCCTCCCAACCCCCACAGGCTGTGTGCTCTCTCTGGGGAGTAGACTACCAGCCACATGAGGTGCTCAACGGATACCAGGTAAATCTTTAGTACAAAAGGCCCGGAAAGAGAGAAGGAGGCGAAACATATGAGTAACCACAAGAAGCACTTAGCACAGCACCTGGCTCATAGTGGGCAGTCAGCAGGTGTCAGCGAATATTACTATTGTCACGAGCATCAGCAAAGAGTCAAATATGGGGAAACTGGCCTAGGATGACAGAGGCAGGGATACCGGGTAGAAAGAAAGTAGGATGGGAAACAAGAAAAGAGCCCAGCATCAGAGAGAAGCTGGTTTTGCCTGGAGTGGCCAAGTCTACCTGTCACAGGCACAGTCTCTGGTCTCAGCCACATGGCTTGGAGCTGGAAGTACTGCAGCCAGAATCCAAAGTGTTCTAGGCTGGGCATGGTGGCTCACGCCTGTAATACCAGCACTTTGGGAGGCTAAGGAGAGCAGATCACCCTGAGGTCAGCAGTTCGAGGGCAGCCTGGCCAATATGGCAAAACTCTACTAAAAATAAAAAATAAAATTAGCTAGGCATGTTGGTGCATGGCTGTAATCCCAGCTATTTGGGAGGCTGAGACAGGAGAATCACTTGGACCTGGGAGGTGAAGGTTGCGGTGAGCTGAGATCATGCCATTGCACTCCAGGCTGGGTGACAGAGCAAGACTCCATCTCAAAAAAAAAAAAGAATCCAAAGTGTTCTTACTGAGAAGACTGCAGCCGTGGAGTCCCTTGCCTCGGCCAGCCTGGGGACCCCAGGTCCTCCTGCCCTCATGAAAACGCTTCTGATTCAAGTCTTGCAGGCATCTGCTGGACATGGCATCTGCTGGACATGGCACCTGCTGGACATGGCATCTGCTTGGAAACACTTGCAGTTGCCCACACCTGGCCACACTCTCCATCTGGGTATGGTCCAGGGGCCCTCTCTCCTGGCTGCTGGGGCCTCTGTTTTCTGTGACTGCTCTGATCCCAGGTAATGTTTCTTTTATTTGCGGTGAAGGTATTTCACGCATGGTCTTGATGTCATAAAATGTAAAATGTTTAAGATAAAATACACCTATAGACCAAAAAAAGAGATCCACTGCCAGACCCTATGTGACTATTTTTATTACTATTGTTACCATGCAAAAGTAGCTGGCACAGAGGAAAGACGTAGGAGGTTGTAGAGGAAAGGCAGGGAGAGGAGTGTTGTGAGCGAGGTGGTGGCCAAGACTGCACGTAGGGGTGTCTGCCGGAGCTATGGTGGGAGCATGTCCCAGGCGATCGGTCTCTAGGGAGGGCCCAACTGGTTTCCAACTCTTGCCTCATGTCAGGCCTACAGGGTCTCCTGCAAGCACTCTCCTGGCCAGGCACGGAGCTGGGTGGTCAAAGAATATGCAAGGGAGAGAAAACTACAAACCTAAACCTAGCAGTGTTAGATCCTGGCTACAGCACCTCATAGACCAAACCAGGCTCCCTCTGCACTATCCCCCAAAGGCTTTGCACTGGCAACTGACCTCCGGTGCCTCCCTGACCCACATGCCCAAACAAAGGTCCTCCCAGGGCTGGCCACAGGCCCTGGGTTCCAGCTCTAACATGTGGACCACCCCCAAGTGGCTCTTCTCTGTGAAGGCCAATGGCCGCAGGGTCACTGACCCAGGGAGCAGCAAGGAGGGGGCTGCACTGCCTTCCCTCTTCCTCATTCTTTCTTGGCAAATGGAAGCGCTTCTCTCGGTGGTCTTGGACAGATCCCAACACTGGCTCTTCCAGAGGCCCTGCCCTCTCCACAGCCGTCCTGGGATGAGGCTCTGGTGGCAGCCTCTCTCAGGGCCTGTGCTCCCCTTTCCTGAGCCCAGGGTCAGCTGAGCAGTTCAGCCTGAGACCATCTTCACCTGTTGGGAAAAACATCAGGAGGCTTGGCCTGGAAAGATGGAGGTCTGTGATAGAAACAGTGAGTTTTCTGGGCCCCTGGAATTCTGAGCTATTTCTGGCAGACAGGCTTGGACATGCATCCTGGCTCTTCAAGTGGATCCTCCGCGCCACCTCAGGCTGTCCCTCAGCTCCTCTGGACCTCTGTAAAGTGGGGACAGGACTCCCTACTTAGGTATTACTGTAAAGATGAAAGACCAAATGCTAAGCCAGCAGCTTCCTTCCCCTCCAAGTTGATCACTTCCAGCATTCCCCAGAATCTACTCACAGAGGCCCTTAGAGCCCAGGGACCCTGTGACACTGTTTCTGGGCTGTGCCGCTGCCTGCCAGGGCCGCTGGCTTACTCACACCCACACACCACCCTGCGTCTTGACTCTGGGAACACAGTGCTGCAGCGTCTTTGCTTCCAGGGGCATCCTGAAATATCAGCAGCCAGAGCCGGGCCTGGAGGCCCCTCCCCACCCAGGGCCTGCTGAGAGCCATGGGGGACCGGCTAAGTACTGTGGTTACACAGCACAGAAAGCTTCTGAAAAGCTATCATGCTGTAAATGCAGGCTGCAGGGATGGTGCCGGCAGCGGCAGAAAGAAACATGGAGTTCTTCAGAGAATGCACAGGTTAGACTGGAAGTTGCTCCCAATGAATGAGCTGGAGCCTGGCGGGGTGGTTCCTCAGCCCCCTCTAGGCCTTCAACCCTTGGATACTTACCCCCATACCCCAGCGATGTATGCCTTGTTGTGAATTAGACCTAGATTCAGACCCTACCCACCTCCTCAACCAGCTACTCTTGGACAGTGAGCAACCTGTACAACTGAACAGGTAACCCCCCAGCAGTTCAGCCCAAAGCATAAATTTTCTCAAAATGTATCTAAGCTTCCACCTCATGTTTGCTGAAGGCTCCTCCATGACTGACCCTGCGCTGCAGATGAATCAGAACCAGACGGGCTCTTGAGGAGTTCAGGGTAAAGTGAAGGCCTTGCACAGTGAGGTGGGAAGGAAGGGCTTAACTCTCAAGGCTGCCTTCTCCTCTGGAAGGCCACTCCCAAAGGCATTTGTCTACAGACCAGGGGTTCAAAGAACGGAAGGAGACCCCAGCAGTGAGATGCAGTTTCTGGCCTGTCCGGTGTGCGGGTGTAGCCATTGCTGGGGTCTGTGGGCTTGTAGTTCACTTACCATCGGAAACGAGCTGGCCTGGGAACTGTGTGTATCTGAGTCACTGAGCTGCCCCTCCTGACGGCAAAGGTCTGAACCTGAAGCAATTTCCAGGTAACCGCTGGTGCAAATCTCCACTCCAGGGACCCAGGAACCTACCTCGGAGGAGTCTCGAAGAGCCCAAACCCGCTCTGGCTCTTTCCTGGGCTCCGCTGTCCTGGGGGCTGCAGACCAAATCCTCTTACCTTCCCTCTTTCCTGTAGCATCCCAAGAAACCACAACACAGCCAATGTAACCGCAACTCAAGTGTGTGCTCCAGCTCGGGACTGGCCAGGAATATCCTCCCCACTCCCAAGGCCCCTGCCTTCACGGACGTGACCACACAGCCCCGCATTTCTCGGGAGGGCAGCTGCCTCCTCGTGGGGTCCTGGGGCCATGCCGCAGCCACACACGGAGCCTCCTTCATGCTGTAGCTTGGCTGTTCTTGGCATCTGCTCCATTCCCCGCCTGACCTCACCTGTTCAACCGTGTTGTGCTGCTGTGGCCCCATTTCCTCACAGGGCCTGGGGCACAATCCTCTCATGCCCGGAGGCTTAAGCATACCTCTCTATCAGGGCCTTTCTCCTTGGAAAATTCACGGGTTTTACTTCCTGCACTTAGCTCCTCAAGTTAAACCCCACGCCCAGGGGTCTATGGGGAAAATACATTAAACTTACGCTCTAGAGACAAAACTCACATTCCTCTACCTGGGTCATCGTCTGTTTCCATAGAATTTGGATAGGGGCATGACTGGAGCAATGAGAAGAAATGCTAAAAGGAGCTAATATTTAATGAGCACCTACTGTGTACCAGTTTCTACTTTAAGTACCTTATGTTTAACAACTTTTTTTTTTTTTGAGACTGAGTCTCGCTCTATTTCCCAGGCTGGAGTACAGTGGCACGATCTCAGCTCACTGCAATCTCTGCCTCCCAGGTTCAAGAGATCCTACTACCTCAGCCTCCTGAGTGGGTGGGATTACAGGCACCCATCCACACCCATCTAGCTTTTGTATTTTTCGTTGTATTTTTCCTAGAGACAGGGCTTCACCATGTTGGCCAGGCTGGTCTTGAACTCCTGACCTCAAATGATACAGCCACCTTGGCTTCCCAAAGTGCTGGGATTACAGGCATGAGCCACCACGCCTGGCCATGTTTATCAACTTTTATTCTTTATAGAAATCCAACATGGAGGATCACAGAAGAAAAGGAATCTGAGACACAGAGAGATTAAGTCATTTATCTGGGGTCACAGAGCCAGGATGTGACAGAGTCAGCCTGGCATGGTAATAAATGTTTAACAGCCAGCTGGGGGAAGGATGGTAGCATTTGCCAATTTCCACGGTTGTAAATACTCCCATCATGGCCAGTCTCAAGCTCCCAGCATGTCATCATGGAATGCAGGCTTGGGAAGAGACAGGCAGCAGCTCAGTATTGCATGGTTTTTCCACCATACATTAGGTGTAAATTGATTGCAAGAACGTAAAGTGAAATGTACTAAGATATGAGGAAGTGATGGGTGGTATCTATTACCTTTGTTTTTAATAAATGTGTTTAATTATAAGTCTATACCATTTAATTTTTAATAATGATTGTGTTTGACCATCAGCACACAAAACTACTGAAAATTTAACGATAGGCTCTCCTAAGCCGGCTTGAGCTGGTTCTAGCACACCACTGGGACCAGGATTTCAACTCAGTCTGGAGCTAGGATTTTTCCTCCTAAGCACAGCACTACACTACCTCCCAGAAGGATGTAATGCTCCCCTAGCCAGAGCTGCCTCCATGGCTCAACCAGGGCCAAAGATGTGGCAGAACCCGGGCACTCCTGGTTACCTCTTCCCAGGGCCTTCTTTCTCCCTCTTTTCTCCCAAGGGCTCCCCTTTATCTTCTTCCAATCTCCCCAGGTTAGCTCGACCAACATTTATTAAACACCTACTCTGTACCACTGGGGACACAGAGATGAGCTTGGACTCTAGGACCTCATGATCTAGGAGAAAACATAAGCAAATATTAAATCCCAACAGATGATAAGCCAGTCAGCGGCATGAGACAGAGAACAGCTGCAAGGCGAGAGAGACTAACTCCCCCAGGGAGAGGTCAGGGATGCTTCATACAGAGGGGGATACCCGGGCAGGGTTTTAAAGGATACATAGAAGTTCGCCAAGCAGACGAGGGTGGGAGAAGCAATATAAGAAGGACTAGATCTGAGGGGTATACATAGGCAAAAGTTTTCCAGATGGAGAAGGGGACTCCACAAGGAAGGGAAGAACTAAAGGTATGCTCCATATCTTGGCTTGGGTGCGTCCCTGCCTGAAGAGACATGAGCAGAAGCAGGTTTGGAGTGTGATGCTGTCTTTGATTTTGCACGTGGTGCCTGCGGGAATCCAGGCCAGGCACCAAGGGAGGGCACTGAGACTTAGACTTGAGAACCATTGGCAAATGGGCGATAGGAAATGATGGGAAGGCATGGCACAGGAGAAAATGCAGGCTGAGAACAGGGAAGTCAGCTTCCAGATACGTTTATGATAGACTCCAGGAGAGGCATGGAGGGGGTCAGACTACTGGGTGGCCTCCAGAGGCTGGCCGTGGGTGCTTAGAGGATGACGTCAGGAAGACCAAAAGTTCTTTTCTGCAGCCTTCTCCTGTGCCAAGGACAAGGATGGAAGCTGAGCTGGGGGATGAGAGGTCTGACTCTGTGCAGCAATTCTTCCACCTTATTTTTTTTTAGAACCAAGACATGGGTCTTGGTCTTTTCCCCTTCCACTTCCACCTTAAACTTTACCTAAGTGTTAGATCTACACAGCTAAGATGGGGTGTTCTGAAGGCAGGAGTTAGATAGCTAAAATTCTAGATGGAATGAGCGACACATAACTCATTATGAGGGTGAGGAGTGCAGGCATGCAGCCAGACAAATCCTGGCTTTCTCAGCTATGTGACCTTCAGAAAATGACTTAACGTCTCTGTACCTCAGTTTCTTTACCTATGAAATGGGAGATGGTACTAATACCTACTTCCTAGAGTTGTTGTGAGGAAATGATGGTTTCATACATGAAATATTCTTAGGACAAAGCCTGGCACACAGTAAATGCTCAATAAATGTCAATTACTACAACTATTACTATTACAATCACCCATCTCTGGCCTTACACTTTATATTTATCCCACCTATCGCCCCTCAGAAACTTTTCTTACACAAAATCCTAAAATGATCCCCCAGAGAATTAGCTGGCTTGGAGAAGAGCATCTGAACACCAGTATTTGGCTCCGAAAATGGTGCTGGCTGCACGGCTTCTGCCTGTTCAGCAGCTGGAGGGCATTCCTCAGACTGAATGAGACCTGAGCACTTTTCAGCCCGTCTGGAGGTCAGGCAAGCCGCAGAGGCAGTGAGTGTGTCTTTTGTAGGTGTGCATGCATGCATGCCAGGGCTTGGGGGGGCATACCACACCACAAGGCAGCTGCAGTGCCAAATTGCATGGAGCATGGCTCGGAAAGATGAAAACCAGAGCTGCTTTCTAAAGCTGGGGTCCTGAGCTCACTCCTGTGCTTCTGAAGCCTCACCCCGGGAGATTCTCCATACTCCTTCCCACCAAGGGAAGGCTCTATTGCAAAACTGTCACCCATGGGGTGCAGTGCCAGTGAGTGCCTGTAGGGGGCTCTAGAGTTCTTCCATTTCCCATACCCTGGGCTGTGAGGGCACCAGGCTTAAAACAATGGTTGTGTTCACCAGGGCTGTGCGACTGTGCTGTTCATAGAGGTGAATGAAGGGAAGCTGGGGTCCACCGCTGCCCTGTTGACGAGCCCCGGTTCATCCATGCTCTCAACTGGCTCTGCTTCAGGTCTGGAGCCCTAAACCTCCCTGCTCCACTACCTAACACTGATTTGGGAGGCTTTCTCTCAGCCCTCCTGGGAAACCCCCCCAAGGGTGAGTCTCCTGTCCTTGTGTGGGGAGGTAGGGAGAGGCTGCTGCTTTGGCCTCCAAGGTGGGGCCAGGGTAGCTTCCAGTTTCCGGGGTCTTGGGTTCTGGCAGTCCAGCACCCCAGCCCATTTGTCAGGGAAACATCAGGCACAAACAGGTTCCCAAAAAGACTTGACTTACCCTGTACCTCCCTAAGGTAAAATTCAATAGTCCTGGGTGCTGTTAGGAGACCTCATTCAGCAGATTTATTTACTTAATTGTAACTCTATTAATATATCTGGATGACAGAACTCACCCACTGACTTACCTAAGGGCGTGGTGAGACTAACAAGTTCATATTGGCAAAATGTTAAAGATGGTCATTTGGAGGCCGAGGCGGGCGGATCACCTGAGGTCAGGAGTTGGAGACCAGCCTGGCCAACATGGTGAAATCCTGTCTCTACTAAAAATAAAAAATTAGCCAGGTGTGGTGGCACACGCCTGTAGTCCCAGCTACTTGGAGGTTGAGGTAGGAGAATCGCTTGAACCCGGGAGGCAGAGGTTGCAGTGAGCCGAGATCGTGCCACTGCACTCCAGCATGGGTGACAGAGTGAGACTCCATCTCAAAAAAAAAAAAAATTGAAAAAACTGAACACAGAATCAATCTTTGGGGCTTGGTCAAAAGCAGGAAAAAAAGGGGCAATGTGTTTCTTAATCAGACTAATTTAAGAAAAACAGTCATGGGTAGGTAGGGTTCCAGATTTAACAAATATTGCATGGGATTTACTGACACAAAAAAAGATACTCGTGTTTATCTAAAATTCAAATTTAACTGGGTATCCTGTATTTTACTGGACAACCCTACCCACAAGACTGAGAATATAGGGATTCGTTCAGAGGAAAATTTCCTATTCATCTTCTCCACCCCAAGTTGTAATTCCTTCTTTAATCCCCTTGTGTTACATACAGAAACCCAAGCCATATTGATCACATTAAACAAAGTAGTCAGTTCAAGCACCCTAATCTTCCTGCTAGGGAAGACTATAATTGTGAGATTATGTCAAAGGAATAAGAAGTAATGTCCAAAAGATAACATCAAAAAATTAATAACACTCGACATTTAATGCACACCTACTCTGTGCCTAGTGCTTGTCATCTCACTAAATCTTCAAAACAACCCTGGGAGGTAGATACTATTAGTGGAAACTGAAAAGAGAATCTACACATCTAATTTCTGTAGTTCTGGGAGAAGCATGTAAATTTCTGGTCAATTACTTCCTGAGAAAGAAAGGGGAGGGAAACCAAGAAGGACTCCGTCCCGTCAACCAACGGTCTAATTCATAACGCGAGGCCAGGTCGGTTGCTATTTGGTTATATGCCACTTACACAGGAAACTGTCTTAATTTCAGTGAATTATCACTGGCTTGGAGTACGGGATGGTGGGAAGCAGTGAGTGGGAACCCCGTAACAGTCAGCAGTAAGCCGGCCTTACAACTGAGGAAGATGTGTTATATTCGGGATAATCAACAGCTCATTTGCCATAAATAAAGGCATACTCAAGCCCCCTCCAAACACTTGGTGACAGTGACACACAGATTCCAAATGTTCTTGGTAAGAAAAAACACCCTTTCTCCTAATCCTTCTTAAACTCAACAAGACTGATTGGTTTTTATTATTCATGAATTAATTTTTTACTCAGGGTCCAACGAGGGAATTGAAGCTATAAAATTTCTCACCGATTAAGGGAGGAGAGCAGATCTCAACCTGAGCAGCACAGCCAAAGTCTGGCTTGCATTCCTTGGGGGTGGAATGTTTTGTTTGTTAAATCAGTTAATAATCAATTAATAATCCAAAGCTTTGGGGTTTTGTTGTTTTCTTTTCCTGAGGAAAAGAACTGAGTGAGAACATGAGTAAGAATATTAAGGTGGGGAAAAAATACAGAAGCTATGGGGACCTGGAGTATTAGTGAAGTAGAGCTGCCTCTTCGGTCCACGATACATACACGAAAAAGGAAGTGAGAGGAAATAACAAAAGCATTGGCAGATTCTAAAGTAACGCACAGATGAGCATGGTCTGTAGGTGAGCCGGCTTCAGGTCTGGGAGTTGCCATGAAGCATCATAAGAAGGGTCACGGAAATTCAAAGAGGTCAGCTCCCTGATGACCTCCCTCTAATAGCCTCCAGAGTGCAGGTTGAGGTACTCAGAAGCGGGGACAATGGCCTCATGGAAGCCAAACGGCCAAAAAGGCGATCAAGGGTGGAGAGGTGACTTTGCCTCTCTCTTCACACAGTTCTTTTTCCAGATATTCATATGCACCAAGTCATAACCCGCCTTGTCCTCTCCGTGCCTTTGGTCTGCAAACCTCTCATGAGAATGCAGCCAGAGGGACCAAGGAGCAAGGGGGAACCGGGAGGCAGAGCATGGCACAAGCCATAGAAGCTGGTGGTAGTGGGGTCAAACTTGGCACAGTATCGCTTACAAGAAACACCTCTCCCGTCTTCGTTCAAAGGCAAAGCACTCAGCATTTCTCAGGGGGGCCAGGTGGTTAACACTGCATTCTCCTCTACCTGCCTGTTCATATTCAAAGACCAGGCAGTTTTTGCTCCTGGATGAATTCAGACATGCAAACCTGAAGCTTTTGCATGTTTATGTTTGCACGAAGATATTTATGTCTGGGAGCAAGAAACGGCCACCCTCATCCAGCTACTATGAGAAAAATGATTATGAGAATTGCTTTGTGCTTTTTGGGAAGAAAAAGGTACAAGCTGTGATTACTGTAATCATAATTATTATAACCATCACATTAAAATTGCTACTATTTCTGTAAAAGCAGCGTTCTTTCTGCCAAAGCTTGTTAGCGTGACTGCTTAGGTAGACAATGTCAACACACCCAAGAGACAAATGACAAAGAGTGAAGCTAAAAGGAAGAGGACAAATACTGCATTCTGCATGCTGAAGGCCTGTTTCACCATCAAAAGGAAATGTTTTCTGCTCATCGATTAGGAAGACAAAAACAAAAGCATACAGCAGCTCATTTACTGGGCATCGCTGAGATCCCAAACTAGGGTTCCACGCATAAGGGGCGAGATGAGGGGAGGGATTTGAAAACTGGTTTTGAATAAAGTTTAGTGCTTCTTCATACCTCACCCACACCCGCAGCCCCTATCACCACGCTCCTCAGGTAACACACAGAGCACCTGAAATTTGCCTGTGCACAGCCAGTCTTTACCTTGCTCGTCTTTTCCACTGAAACGTGAGCCGGTCAGTGATAAAGGTATTGATGGCTGAATCAGAACAGAGGGGCCAATTATAGGCATTCTGCTTTGGGACTTTACCCAACTAATCATGCTCAGCACCTCTGAACAGCTCAGACAGCTGCACACGCACACACACACACACACACACACACACACACACTCTCACTCTTAGGCAGACCACACACCTACACCTCTTCCTCCAAAACAGTCGAGGAGGGATAAAAGGACAAGGGCGAACTGCGGCAAGTTGGAATAAAAATAGAGGGGAAGAATGAAGACAAAGGAAAATGCTAAATTGTAAAACATGAGAGAAATCTCATCTAAAAGATCACCCTTCTTCACCCCTTCCATCCTCTCCTGTAGCATTCCCTTATATGTGTATTTCCTTGTTCTTTGCCCTTCAGAAGTCAGGAACACATGAAAAGCCCAAAGATGCTCAAAAACCCTTTATCAGGTGTCATTTTTAAAGCAGAAGCCAGGCAACAATACCAAAAACATAAATACAGTAAAAATTTCCAAATGAATTAACAGAAAGAATAAAACAAAAACAACCTAATTTATGAACTCAAGTCAATTCAAGCCATTAAAAATAAAAGAGCCAAGTTAAAATCACATTCAGTATTTGGGGTTTTTTAACTCCTGGTTTCCTCAATAGAAAAGATTGAATTCAACTGGACACTTCATGTCCGTACAGTTTTAAATGCAGGATTTTAGTAGGCACCAATGGTCAGGCACGGGGCTGACTACCACTGTAATTGGCAGGAGAGGTCTCTGATATGATTTTAAATAAAAATTGATCACATTTGAAATCAGAAGATAAAAACAAAACCTTGTTGGAGTTTGTTTAACTGCCTTTTGACCTCTGAATGAAATGACATTGAGAAATAAAATAACATTTTCCAGAAAACCATTCCCTGAAAAGGTTCAGTCCCAGGACGCAGAATGACAATATTGAATAGAATATTTTAAAGTCCTAAGGAACAAAGAAAAGACTTTTTTTTAAAAAAGTAACTTTTAGACCAAAATGTGTATAGGTTTAAAAGCACAGCAAAATGAAGATGAAAAAAATTCTATCTCTAAGCCCTAGGAAAACTTTTGTTTCAGATTTATACAATTTTAATTTGAACTCAGACAATTCTGAATTTAAGACATTTAGCCAATCATTTTTTTCTACCTAGTCCGATTCTGTAGTGGACGTCCCATCCCATGGGTTGATTAACCAGTATGATTTTCATTGATTTAAGAAAACAGTTGACCCTTTAAGCCACAGCCTGTCAATGGCTATTTCCAGGGAGAGAAGGGGAAGTCAGGAACCTGGAACAGAATGGTCCAAATGCTCCTTTGAGTGTGGCCATCTGTTATCCTGGAGAAGGGCAGGACTCCCTTCTCTCCCTCTCTGGGGTCTGCCCCAGCCCTACCCAAGCCAGAAAACTGGAGAGAGGCTCTTAAGAAAGACTGAAATCATCTGGGTAAACCAGAGGGACAGCCACCCACCAGGTACCCCTGCAGTCCCCTTTGCACCATGGACGAACCAATCCCAAGGCACGGCAGCCCCTGCTGGAACATGGCCACAGCCAGACCTCAGCCCAAGTGAGGGGCATAGCCAGCAGCAGGAACATGTTTAAATAGCAGAGCCCCCTGCCCACTGTCACCCCATATTAAAGGGGGCTACCCACCAGAACACACTCACACATGGGCACACATAGATTTCCCAAAGCGGAAACTCTGTTGGGGTGGACACAGGTTTTGATGTTTTGGGTTTCAGAAATATCCTCTACAACAGGGACTTTATTGGCAGCACAGAAGGGCTTGGCACTCTAAGCCATGACTTATAAATAAAGGTCCTGTTGGGATCCTTGATGATTTTAAATCTGATCAATTCAGAAGGGCACCCTAGAGAGGCAGATACAAGTACACTCATAGGAGGGAGGGAAGACTTCGCAGCCCCCTGTTCCTTGCTTGTCTGGTGTTTTGGTGTCTTTTCTGTTGGATGGTTAACTGGGGAGGTCTGTGTTTCCAGAAACAAATTGAGCCCATGCTCTCCTATCACCAGCCTCCCTACCCCACTCTGAGTGGGACTGCCTGAAGCAATCCAGCCCTCTGGAACGCCTGCTCAGAGCCCAGGAGCCAGCGAGCGGTCACCTCCCCAAGCTGGCTTGAGAAGAAGCTGATGAGATGGGTGAATACAAGCTACTGCCTGCTGAGCCCAGGAGCACCAGATGGACATCACAGTGAGTCTCTCTAGAGCCACAGAACTGACCAGCGTGCACTTCAAGTCTTGCCGTGATGTCCTTCCACTGTGGCCAGGAAAGCGAGGGAAGAAGTGCCCCAGGACAACCTGCTGCTCAGGGGATAGTGTCACAAGACTTGAGGGTCACTAGCCCAGTGCCCTGGGGAAGGAAAAACTTCCCAACTACGGATCTTTCCCAGTCATTGCCCTGACAACCCCCCCAAGGAAGGTGTCTGGCCCCAGGACAGCTCTGCCATTATCAGAGAAGGTCAGCAGCCTCACCAGTGGCAGGAGGCAGGCTGGCCTGGTGAGGGTTAATCTGCCGGGCCAGCCATTACAGAGGTCACCGTGATGTGCAGAGAAGAGCATCCCAGTCCCCCAGAGCTGGTCTGCTAATTACATTTGCAATTATAAACACCACAACCTCCCTGCACAGGGACGAAGCCACACCAGCCAACAGGGCTACCAGGATATAATCCCACCCTAGCCATGTCAGGGGACACCAGGGCCACCCAAAGCCTATGAGCCCCTCCTCCGAGGGAAGACCACATCTGTGACTGTCCCCAGAGGTCTAAGGCTGCTGGGGCTGAGGAAGGGGAAACCCACCAGAGACAGAGCCCAATCAGGGGTCACCAGCTCATACATGCTAAAAAGGTCTTTGATTCATCTCTAGAAATCAGCAAAGGCTTCAAGGGCAAAGCAGGATGTTCAGGAAGACTCTGGACCAGATATGGCTATTTCCAGCCCATTCTCAACTTGTACCCTCCTGGCTTCCTGGGGTCCCTCCTCAGACTCTGCACTGGCAGCACCTCTAGGGGCTGCAGAGTCACTGGAGGACCCAGAGGCTGAACATTCAAGGGGGGCTCCCCATCCCAGTAACATTCAGTCAAGAGCCACCAGACTTCATATGGAACTGTGCAGCGTCCTCGCTAATTCTGGACAGAGCTCCTGCTCAGCAGCAAGAGCACTTAGAGAGTCTCGCTTTAGAGAGAAATGGACAGAGACCCGACAGCAGCCGGTAGGTGTGGCGGGACACCAGAATGGAGGTGATCAAGGTGTGGTGTGGGCTTTCCTTTGTCTAAATATCTGCTACCTCTTCTCTTAAACTTGGAACCAAAAGAACTATAATCATTTTGAAGTCACAAAGGGCCTGGGAAGACAAGTACTAAAGAAGCGTGCTGCAGAGGCGGGCCAGAAGCATCCTGTTTCCTGTTGTCTACGGTCTGAATTCTGTCTCCTTCTGAATCCCACTCATTCATGGCCAACGCCACCGCTCACCACAGTGCACACTCCCTCAATGTCTCTCTCACACGCATCCTTCCTCCGGCCCACCAGAGGTAGGCAGAGCTTTGCTCAAAAGAAACAAGGCGTTCTGCAGAGGGCCGAGGAAGGGGACAAACTGTTTCAATGAGTTTAGATGATCTTTAAGAACCACTTGGCAAAATGTCCATTTATCAGGAAGATGAATGGAGCGCAGGCAGGACAAAGTTATAAGGGCCTCCGGGCTAGGGCCAGGGGTGCTGTGAGAAGTCAGGATGTGACATGAAATCTCTGTCACCGCCATCTCCTTCGAAGTGCCTTCCCCGAAAGTCTCCTCTGCCGCTCCTCTCCCAGACTAAATGGAATATTTATTGATTACTCCAAATCAATAGAATAAAAAGGTTCCTGTTTGGTGGCCAAGTTCTTTATGGGTTTTTTGTTTTTTTGGTAAGACACAGATTTTTTTCATATGTTCTCATTATCAGCAAAATAAAGGATTGTTTCTAAAATGAAAAGGGTTGGGGGAAGTAACAAACTCCAAGAGGAAATTTCCAGTGATGTCAGGATCTCACTGAGCTGGAAAGGGCCTTACCCAGGACAGGGGCCTCCAACATTCACCTAAGGTCTCCTCCCAGTTTGTCGCCTTCAGGTCTGAACACCTCCCACCTCCTGTCACCCATCCTCTTCCACGGCAGCACATACCTCCAGCAGGGTGACAGGCACATAAAGGTTTATTTCCTAGAGACTCTCCCTTGGAAAACTGAGACTAATGTCCTCACCCTGATTTATTTTTAAATGTACCATTAAAAATTAATTTCCCCCTTTGTTTTTCTCTAGGTCACTGACTCTGAATTACCATGTGGCATTTTTCCAACGTGTGAACCCACATATTTAACTTCAGGACAGTTTGTTCTTTGTTTCTTTAACAACAGCAAAGTGGTCATCAGACAGAGGGGAAGACAGCCCCCCCAGGCTGTGTGCCGTAGGTCTCCAGCTAGTCCAGTCATAGACCCATTTGTACACAGACACACACAGGCAAGCACGCCGCCTTCCGCTCTGCTCTGGCTGATTATATATGTACATACAATATTGATTAGAAAGGGTAATGGAGTCACCTACAGGATTGGCTACAGGAAAATGAAAATGAAGGAGAGAAAGGTAGGAAGGTAGGTATGTTTCTCTGTGTGTGTGTTATTTCTCACCTGGGGAAGTGAGAATGACACTACAGCATTCGCAAATGTTCTCTGTGTGTTAGAAGCTAAAGGAAGGACCAGAGAGTGCTTCCTCCCTCAACTCTAGTTCCTGTGCCCTTGGGTTTTCTCAAGTCTGGGAAGGTCAACCATCCACATGGGTCAAAACTCTGAGTAGAACATACATGAACCCACTCACTAAATGTTCCCTGAGAAACGCCAGCACTGTAATGAATGGCTTTGACCTACTATCCTTCCACCAAACCAAAGAATCCAGTCCCCCACTCTGTTACTTTGCTATCCATGGCTCTGAAGTTATGTCACAAAGCCCTGGGGTAGAGGTCAGAAAGATGTCTCCCCAGACACCAGCCCCAGACCTCCACAAGCTCGTCCTTGAAATGATGCCCCTCTATGCCACAGCATATGCCAACCCTCTCGGGCACACATCTGTATAGAAGCCCAGCTCACCAGTTCCTGGGCTGCTGCCCAGCAGGTCCTGGGCTTTGAGAAATGACATCTCACAGGGGTGCTCAGTTCCTCGGTAGAGGCAGCAGGTATACTTTTGGCTTTTCCTGTGCCCCGTGGAGTGAGAATCTAATTCTTTGCAAAGAAACCGGGAAGGGTTAGGGATCTAAATCCCTGTCAAGCCTCGTTTATAAATGATTTCCACTTCAAACCTTTCCCAGACCCCCAGGACCCCGGCTCCCTCACTTCCTTCTGCTGCTTCCCTGACATTGCCTTTTTGCCCATATTTCTCCTCAAACTCCAGTCAGGGCTGCCGTCAACTCAATGAATTACCCAGCTGTTAAAGCCTCCATCTCAATCCTTGCTTTCCTGGTCAGCATAATCAAATAATGTACTTCCTTCATACGAATTTTCATATTTATTGACTATGACTTGAGCCAGGGACAAATACATAAGTATTTCATGCTCAACTAAAGAAGTCACCTCTGGAGAGAAGGAG
>CAUYQU010048306.1:0-32768 GCA_963574635.1 Cheracebus regulus
AAACCATTCAGGACATAGGCATGGGCAAAGACTTTATGACTAAAACACCAAAAGCAATGGCAACAGAAGCCAAAATAGACAAATGGGATCTAATTAAACTAAAGAGCTTCTGCACAGCAAAAGAAACTATCATCAGAGTGACCTGGCAACCTACAGAATGGGAGAAAATTTTTGCAGTCTACCTATCTGACAAAGGGCTAATATCCAGAATCTACAAAGAACTTAAACAAATTTACAATAAAGAAGCAAACAATCCCATCAAATAGTGGGCAAAAGATGTGAACAGACATTTCTCAAAAGAAGACATCTATGCAGCCAACAAATATATGAAAATAAAGTTCATCATCACTGGTCATTACAGAAATGCAATTAAAACTAAAATGAGATACTATCTCATGCTGTTAGAATGGCAATCATTAAAAAGTCAGGAGACAACAGATGCTGGAGAGGATGTGGAGAAATAGGAACACTTTTACACTGTTGGTGAGAGGATAAATTAGTTCAACTATTGTGGAAGACAGTGTGATGATTCCTCAAGGATCCAGAACTAGAAAAACCATTTGATCTGGCAATTGCATTACTAGGTATATACACAAAGGATTATCAATCATTCTACTATAAAGACATATGCACATGTGTTTATTGTGACACTGTTCACAATAGCAAAGATTTGGAACCAACCCAAATGCCCATCAATTACAGACTGAATAAAGAAAATGTGTCACATATACACCATGGAATAGTCTGAAGCCATATAAAAAGATGAGTTCATGTCCTTTGGAAGGACATGGATGAAGCTGGAAACCATCATTCTCAGCAAACTAACACAAGAACAGAAAAACAAACACCACCTGTTCTCACTGGTAAGTGGGAGTTGAACAATGGGAAAACATGAACACAGGGAGGGGAACATCACACACCAGGGCCTGTTTGTGGGTGGGGTGCTAGGGAAGGATAGCATTAGAAGAAATACCTAATGTAGATGACAGGGTGATGGGTGCAGCCAATCACCATGGCACATGTATACAAAGCTGCATGTTCTGCACATGTACTCCAGAACTTAAAGTATAAGAAAAAAAATTTCTTTGGCTTTTCTTAGAGGTTCTATATCTCTGCTTACATTACCTATCTTTTCTTGCGTCTTGTCTACTTTTTTCATTAGTACCCTTAACATCATCATAATTATTTTAAATTCTTTGACTGATAATTCTAAAATTTTTGTCACATCTGAACTTTCTTCTTATGTTTGCTTTTACTACTCACAGTGTGATTTTCTCTCATCTGTTTGCATGTCTTGTCCTTTTTTTTTGTTGAAAGTCAGACATAATATATTGGCTAATGGCAATTGAAGTACATTGGCCTTTAATGTGAAGCATTTTATGCTAATATACCTAATAATTTTAGGCTGTGTTTAATGTTTGCTATACCTGTAGATACCAGTGGTTTTAAATTCTTCTGTTGTTATTGTTTTAGTCTTATTTCTTGTCTTTAAGCTTCCCTAGGTACTCCTCTTAAGAGAGAGTCTGTGTCTTATAGCATATTTAACTATAATTCACTGTTATTATTGGAGTCCTTTCAGTATGGTGGCCAGGGTGTGAGGTAGAAGAAGAGATCTATAATCTTCTGATTAAAACTCTGTGTTTCAGTGGATCTTTGTGTCTGGGCTGTAACCTTCACAAGTCTTTTTCTAGTGGTATATTTTTATCCCCCTGTAAGTTAGACAATAAGTTTAGAGGGTCTTTAGAATAAGGAATGACTTTCCTCAGCTTGGATAAGAGTCTAGTAAAGTCATTTTCCCTGGGAGTGGACCCTGTTATAGAGATATATTTCTAGATATATTTCACAGTGGTTACCCTTTTCCTCACCCTGCCAATATTATGAGAGGATCTTTACTGAATCTTTACTGAATCTTCACTGTAGAAACCTATTTTCCCTTACCTGCTTGGTTTCT
This sequence comes from Cheracebus regulus, assembly GCA_963574635.1. Taxonomy (NCBI): domain Eukaryota; kingdom Metazoa; phylum Chordata; class Mammalia; order Primates; family Pitheciidae; genus Cheracebus; species Cheracebus regulus. Next base: position 1,952 of record CAUYQU010048306.1, read on the forward strand.
ACAGATAAATGTAAGGCAAAATGAGGAAACTGCAGCCCACAGTAGTTTCTCAAGATAATGCACATGTATCCTCTAAGAATTCATCAAAATTACTATTTAAGTATTATTGGTCAGGTGTGTTGGTTATCGCCTGTAATCCCAGCATTTGGGAGGCTGAGGCCAGTGGATGACCTGAGATTAGGAGTTCAAGACCAGTCTGGGGAAAATAGCAAAACCCTGTCTCTACTAATAAAACAAAAATTAGCCAGTCATGATGGGACATGCCTATAATCCCAGCTACTCAGGAGGTTGAGGCAGGAAAATTCTCTGAACCTGGGAGGTGGAGGTTGCAGTGAGGTGAGATCACTCCACTGCACTACAGCCTGGATGACAAAGGAAAACTCTGTCTTAATAAAATAAAATAATATAAAAATGTATTACTCCCAGCTTATAGCCCCAGTAACCTCTAATCTAGTTAAGCAAAACTTGGCTATGCCACACTGTATTTCCTTGTTTCTCCAGATTAAAGGATAGTGTTTTCCCCAAAATCTTACTTCTCTAAAGAGACTAAGAAAATTTCTAATTCTCGGCATGTTCAGTTTTCTCTTGCCATAGGACAGAGTAACAACTTCTAAGTTGTTTACTTGTCTCAACTAAAAGCTTAACTCTTTCATAACTGACTTCAGCAAAGAAACAGTATTTCATAATAAAAGAAGATTGCCTTTTCAACCAATGGTACTAGAGCAAGTGGTTATTTATAGAAAAAATGTGAATTTTGACCTAAGTATCACATCTTATACAAAGGTTAACTCAGAATGTATCAGGGATTTATACAGAAATATTAAAACTATAAATCTTAGGGGGGGAAATACAGGCCAAAATCTTTATTAGCTACAGCTAGACAAAGGATTTTTATACCAAAAGTATGATTTATAAAAAGAAAAACTGTAAATTTGTCTTTGTCAAAGATAAAAACTTTTGCTTTTGAGGATGATATGGCAAGCTAAATGCTGGAATTTGCAAATCACATATCCATCAAGTGACTAGTGTCTAGAATATATAAGGAACTTCCAAAGATGACAGTTAAAAAGAAAAAAAAAAAAAGCGATCCAATTGGAAAATAGGTAAAAAGTCATGAAAATATATTTCACTGAAGAAAATAAACATATATCCAATAAACAATGTTAAGATGTCCAACATTATTATCCACCAGGTAAGTGCAAATCAAAACCACAATGAAATTTGACTGGACACCAATCAGAACAGTGAAAATAAAACGATGACAACATAACCCTGAAAAATTAGATGACTCATATATTGCTGGTTATGATGTAAAGTGGTAACGCTGCTCCCTAAAATATTTTGGACATTTCTTAAAAAATAAGACATTCAATTTTTGTAGAAACCATTAACTGCACCCCTGCTGTTTTATTTCATAGAAATAAAACTTACATTTACACACACACACACACACACACACCAGCACCTTGTTGGTATGGCCAGGTATGGGATATATTCATATACACAAAAATTTAGAACTGTTTTATTCATAATAGCTCAAAACTGGAAACAACCCAGATGCCCTTCAACCTTCAATCATGTTCATGCCTAAACAAGCTGTGGTGCCTCCATATCATGGAATCTTATCTATCAGTAAAAAGTAACAAAATACACAAACAACCTGGATGAATCTCCAAAAAGTTATTCTGAGGGAAAAAAAAATACAATACTAAAAGGTTACATACTCTTATTAGTTCATTGATATAACATTATTTAAATGACAAAATTTTAGAAATAGAAAACAGATTAGTGGTTGACAGAGGTAAAGGGTGGAGTGGGGATTATAGGGAAGTTGGTGAGGCTATTAAATAACAACATGAGGGATCTTTGTGGTAATAGAAACGTATCTGTATCTTTACTGTCTCAATGTCAATATCCTGTTTGTAGTATTTTTTCATTTTGCAAGATATTTTTATTGGAAAAATGGGTAAAGGGTCTATGAAATCTCTTTCTTACAACTTCACATGAACCTACAATTATCTCAAAATAAGAAAGTTTATTTTTTACAAAATCCCTTTTCACTACAACTATTTTCATTTCTGTAAATTATGTGTATAATGACTAAAATATATAAAAATCCAGAAAGGATTCACTGGATCCAGATGGTAAATAGTAATGACCGTTTTCCAGGTATACTGAGAGATAAAAGTAAAATTAGAATATTCAATCTCAAGCTGGTTGACAGTGCATTCATTTCACAATCTATGTCTTTACAATCTTGAAAAGGCATCTAGAGAGTTTAATTTTCTTTGATGTCATTGGTTCAAGCTGTTATAATTTGCTTGTCCCGACTTTTCTTTACAAATGTTGTGAGATATTTTTTATCACTTCTTTGGACTGCAATTGAAACCTGTAAAATGAAGTATTTTTCTAAATCATGATCTACAAAGAACAGAGTACCTACTATTATAAATTATGAATAATGATTCCCATATCAATGACTGACAAGAGCATTCTATTTGAATATTGCTTTTTAAAATATTGAATTACTTGTCATGCATTTGTTACCCAGAAGCACATATAAATCATTTCTTTACATAAGTTAACTTATGCAAATACTCTTTAGAGTACATGGGCTATTATATTTCCTAGACATAAAATTGCCTTCAGGCTTCAGGTCAATCATCCTGCATGGAATTTTTTTGTGATTTATGGGAGGCATCACATCTGTTTCTTCAACTAAAATCTAAGGGAAGTGGCTATATTAAATAACAAAATACACTGACGTTATTGAAAGCCAGGAAATTTCCCACTGTAGTGCATCTCCTAGCCTGACACTATTTTTATTTTTCCTTTAAATGTAAATTCTATAGTGTTAACCTGAACAAGAAATCATGTGACCCTATTATTTGCCACTTCTGAACACAGTGATTCATAGAATTTTGATACTATAAATCAACTCAGAGATCAAAATTTAGTTTAAAACCCATATTTTATACAAAGGGAAGTGAGAGTCAGGACTTATGTAACCCACCCAGATAATGTTTAAAAAAGATGTGTATCCTTTCTTCCTGAACTAGTTCTCTTCCTACTCTGCCCCTATTCCAAGTAGAGGGGCAGAGTAGGAAGAGAACTAGTTCAGGAAGAAAGGATAGACATCGTTTAACATTATCGCTAGAGTACCTTACAGAAATTTTTACACCTCATTATTCCGTGAAAATAAATATTAAAAAGGAAACTTGTTGCTCCTAATTTCACCATCAATTTAGATTTCATTTTATATGAAAAGATATTCTAGAAGCCTATAAGAGTATATTATATTCTCCTTTGATGCCTTTCTGTGGGGTACTTATGAGGATATCTACTAGGTAAAACAGATTTTTTTAAAGGTCTCTTTTGCTCCCCTTTGCAATCTTCATCAGACAAGTCCTTGAGGGAGATTATGAAACTACTGATCTGTATTATTAAGCAATAAAAGAGCACGTTAAACTTCAGCCTTAATAAAGGCAATGAACATGTATTCAATGAAGATATAGCTTAAAATAACTTAGGTTAACATAGAATTTGGAACTGGAAATTCAGAACGTGGTCCATTTATTTATTGTAGTCTGTCCAAGGACTGGAATAGGACTCAGCAGTATGTCAAAAGTATGCAAACCAGTCACAGAGCTTCATTCTTTCTTATCTTTACAAGCCTGAGAAAACATAAAAGGATATAAGAGGGCTTCAGTTGAGAGGGTAATGTAAAAGGTACCTCATCCTTCAAAAAGATTCCTCCATATGCCCTTAAATCTAAGAGTTATCTGCATTATGAATCATCTCTTAATTTATACCATTCTGTGATGTAATTCATTACATTTAATAAGAAATGTATTTTCCCCTCAAACTTGGGAATTACTTAGAGCCAGAGAATTGTGCAGATTGATTTTGTATCCATAGCACATGAAATAAAAACTGGCTCATAGAGAAAAGTCGGTGATAGTTGCTAAACAAATAAACATTTAAATTGGTTGAAAATAACTTAGCCTGTCATACTTTAGAATGAATACATTTTATTCAGTTATATTTTTAATGAGTAACTACTACATTATACAATAAAGCTTTACTTACAGAATAGATTCTTGTATTGACATTCAACTAAGAAAAGTAGAGTAACATTAAAGCATAGTACAAGCTTAGCTTAAATATTTGTGGAACAGGGTTTATACTAGCAGAGGAGAACATGAGGGCAGAAGAAAGGGTAAAAGATGAGACATTTATAAATTTTGTTTCAAACCCTAGTGGTAGTCCTACACTTGCAGTGAACATCACATGGAAATCCAAATGTTGATAATGTCTGAATAAGGCAATACAACAAAGCATAAGCCTTGCTTCCAGAATCTTAGTGACTAGCTAAGGAAACACTATGTATATATAAAAACATACAGCAATACAATTTATAGAGTGTTAAACACTGTATGACCTTGAAAATTTATTTTAAATTTCTCCAAATCTCAGTTTCCTCGTCTGTATAATCAAGATAATATCTATCATCTTTCTATGTCTATGAACTGTCTTTTTCATTAATGCCATTATCATTTGTCATTAAATGGCATTGGGAGTATCTATGCTACCACTAATTAAAGGCATACAAGAAAATAGGGTCTAAACATCACCTAATCAAACAATGTCAAAATTCACTAAGTAATCCACAATTTATTGAGCACATACTCAGTACCAGTACTGAATGTACAAAAAAGCATTTACATACTTCTTCTCTAGAAACTCAGAATTTTTTTAGAAATAGAGCCTTGAAAAATTATAACAGATTACTTCAATGCAGTTAAGTAAGTAACATAAGAGAAAGGAGAGGTTGCTACAGGGTCAAAATAAAATAGTTATGCAATGTCAGATTTGGGATACATGGAAAGATTTTCTAGAGGAAAGAACATCTACATTGGAACTACATTTAGAAGTAAAAGTAATCATGGAGATAGGATGGTGCATAAAGTGTTCGAAACAAAGCTAAATTTATAAACAAGAGCCTGAAGAATAAGTAGAAAGCTGCTGGATGCAATGACTCACACCTGTAATCTCATCACTTTGGGAGTCTGAGGCAGGCAGAACACTTGAGACCAGGAGCTTGAGACCAGCCTGGTCAACGTGTGAAAACTCATCTCTACTAAAAATACAAAAATTAATCAAGTGTGGTGCTGCATGCCTGTAATTCCTGTACTCAGGAGGCTGAGGCAGGATAATCATTTGAACCCAGGAGCTGGAGATTGCGGTGAGTAGATATCATGCCACTGCACTCCAGCCTGGGTGACAGAGTGACACTCCATCTACAAAAAAAAAAAAAAAAAAAAAAACAAGTAGAAAGCATAGACCAGTTGAAAAGTGATAAGAAATTAGTATAACTTATATTTGTTATGGTACCCAATATTTTAACTACAAATAAGTTGGATATAGGAGACCAAAAAAAGATGAAAAATTATAATTGTAATAATAAAAAAGATAGATGGTAGAGAGCTATGATAGATACTATCTTCATTTTATAGATGAGGAAACTGAGGTTTAAAGAAATTTAAAACAAGTTTTCAAGGTCACATAGTAAGCATCAGAGCTAGAATTTGAGCTCAGGTCATATACATTAGAATACCTGAGTTGCAAGGAGAACACATGGACACAGGGAGGGGAACAACACACACCAGGGGCCTGTTGAGGGTAGGGGGTGGCAAGAGGAGGGAGAGTATCAGGACAAATAGCTAATGCACGTGGAGCTTAAGACCTACATGATGGGTTGGTAGGTACAGCAAACCACCATGGCACAGATATATCTATGTAATAATCTTGCACATTCTGCACATATATCCCATAATTAAAGTAAAAAAAAAAGAAAAAAAAACCCTCAGTTTTAAGAATGCCAGTGCCTTCCAAACACAGACTAAAGCCTTCATAATATAATTGTTTTTTAAAAAATCCAAGTTTAGATGACAATAGACACATTTTCACAATGTCCTCTGAATATGTTAAGCTATAAAGAACCTGAAAATTATCATAAGGGCAGTGGAAAAATACAGTCATGTATTGCTTAAAGACAGGCATATGTTATGAGAAATGCATAGTTGGTCAGTTTTATCAGTGTGTAAACATCTTATAGTTTACTTAACACAAACCTAGATGGTATAGTCGATTACACACCTAGGTTATATATTATAACCTATTGTTCCTAAGCTACAAACCTGTACAGAGTGTTACTGTATTAAATACTGTGGGCAATTGTAACACAATGGTATTTGTGTATCTAAATGTGTTTTAAAATAGAAAAGGTACAGTAAAAATTCATTATGATAATCTTAAGAGACCACTGTCATATATGCTATCCATCCTTGATTGAAACATCATTATGATGTACATGACTATATTTAAAGATTCTACACTACAAAATGTTTTGCAATTCAAAAATATCTCTTTGGATAAAGCTTGGATAAACTTACTTAGCAGGGGAAAATTGGAAACCAAAACGAGTGTTAGAAAGTTGTTTTAGAAATTCAGGTGACAAAAGGAGGAGGCAGACACCGAAGAAAGAGAAAAAGGCACAGAAAATTATAAAATAAAAGTGTATATGATATATTTAGAAAAGTGTGATTGATTTTTATATGCAAGAAAGTATTATAAATTTGGAACAAATGAAAAGGCTACATTTGAAGAGTTTTCCATATAAGCCAAAGAAATGTGAAATTTATCATGTATGTAAGAGAATCCATAAGTAGTTAAGCAAAGAAACAGTTGTACAAATGCATTTAACAAAAATAAACCTATGAATTGTCATTTGGGTTGTAAAAAAGACCATTAAATTTTATTTTTGGTTGAATATTATATTACACAGTACAGAAATCATTCCGTGTACAGCATAAGTAAAAAAATTAGGTAATTAAAAACTGTATCTTTTGATACATTGCTGAGCTTTTGTGGATAACAAACATAGGAGTTTCTCAAGGTAAAGAAATGTTAAGACACACATACAGAAAGTAAGTGAGGGTGAGGCCTGTGCAATGAGAGTAAATTTTTATACATAGTGTGAAGAAAAACAAGAGACTGGTCTTGGGACCTAAGCTGAGTAAGAGGTCAGATCAGAGTCTGTTACATCAGCCCAGGACACCACCTCCATGTGGTCTTTCCAGCCTCTAATTGTAGATGAAACAGAAAGAAAGGAAAGACAGCAAGAAAGCAAGAAAACAAGAAAGCAAAGCAAGCAAGCAAGAGAGAGAAAGAAACAAAGAGAAAGAAAGAGGAAGGAAGGAAGGAAAGGAAGGAAGGAAGAAAGGAAGGAAGGAAGGAAGGAAGGAAGGAAGGAAGGACGGAAGGAAAGAAAGTCTCCCTAATTTCTAAGCTACAGCCTTCATTTTAATGTGTTTTGAAGTACAATACAAAACATATTAAGCCACAAATATAATTTAAATTTACCTGGGTTGGTAGTGTCCCAAGGTGACTGTAAGAATTAATTAGAAGGAGATTTACAATGGAATGCAGATTATAAAAAACAGTCTCACCGTTTCTTATAAATAAAATTCTAGCAATCAAGCAATTACATTAAAAAAAAAACTTACTAATACAAGAGAAAGGAAGCCACCATCTATGAGTCCCCCCCACCAAAAGAAATAAAATAATAAAATAATAAAACCCAACAAAAGTCAATGATACAAGAAAAATTACATGGAGAGTCAGTCATGCAAAGCTTGGAAATATTAAAATAATCATATAACACAGATAAACTAAATATGTTCAATACGCAGAAAAATAAAATACAAGACTGAAAATAAGCAAGGCCAGATGAGACTGAGAAAGTGATCAGACAGATTTAAATAATTAAAAAATGTAAAACCACTATAGAACTATTCTAAATGAAAATATAATGGTTGAAGAAAAACATTCAATGGATGATGTATTAAACAGCAGATAGACAAAGGTACAAAAAAAATTAGTAAAGACAGATCATGCAGTGTCATGTGAAAACAAAGAGATATAAATTTTAAAACAGAGATTAAGAAATGAAATATATAGGCTGGGTACAGTGGCTCACACCTCTAATCCCAGAACTTTGGGAGGCTGAGGTGGGTGGATCACTTGAGGTCAAGAGTTTGAGACAAGTCTGGCCAACATGGTGAAACCCCATCTCTACTAAAAATATAAAAACTACCTGGGCATAGTGATGGGTGCCTGTAATCCCAGCTACTCAAGAGGCTGAGGAAGGAGAATCACTTGAACCCAGGTGATGCAGGTTGCAGTGAACTGAAATCACACCACTTCACTCCAGCCTGAGTGACAGAGTGAAACTCTGCTTAAAAAAAAAAAAGTGAAATAAAATATATAAAATCAGAAAAAGAAATGTATCTAATTGTAGTTGCAAAAGTGGATAATACATAAAATTTAAAAGAGACAATCAAAATGAGGAAACCATTTGACAAATTTTGTAATTTGGTACACAATATTCATAGTCAGTGTCTAATGAGTAAAAAACTGATGAAGATAAATTTACACATAATCATAATATAAATACAGTATAATAAAAAAGCAAAGATCTTCAAGATTGCTATAGATGAAAGAGGATTTCCTACAAAGGAATGAAAATTTAGAAAAACAAACCAGTAATCAGCTTTTCAATGACAATAAAAGCCAGAATGGATTAGAATGACTTATGCAGCTCAGATAACATGCATTTCCACATAAAATTCTATATCAAGATGAGCAAATATTTAAAAACAAAGGTAAAATAAAGACATTTCAGGAAATAAAGCAACAATGAGCAGTTATTTATCGAAGGAAACAATAAAGAAGGTAACCAAGAAAAAATAAAAATATTCTTAGATAATCTCATATAAAAAGGAATGTTTAAGTAAATTGCACAAAACAATAACATTTAACTTGTGAAGTTAAAAATAAAAGAATGAATTAAAAGACTGAAAAAAATGTAAATTATGAAAAAGATTTTAAGTTAAATAATTACTTCAATTTTTTGGAAAAAGAGTAACAATGTTTATTAACTCCTAAATTTCAAACACAATATTAAGTTTCCTTGATAACTAACAAAAGAACAAATTATTTAAATTCTAAATTAAGAGAGGGGAAATAATAAGACAAAATTTTAAAAAAACTGAATCCAAATGAAAGCAAAGAAAGAGAAAAACAGCCACTAGAAAAAATACATAAAATTGTAAAATAAAATTATGAAAATAATTTAAATAAATGAGTTATCATAATTAATGGAAGTACAATAACATAACATTTAAGTTGAAACAAATATTAGCTAGCCAGATATTTAAAAAATTCAACTATATTCTTGTTAAAAAGACGTATCTGAAGAATAAGAAAACAGAACTTGAACATAAAAGACAGGAAAAAAATTACATAGACTAGAGGCAAAAAAATAGAAAATTTCCAGAAACAAAACCAAAAAAGAATGAGTATGTTGAGAATACAACAAATTTTGTTATTTTATGAAAACTGAAAAGGATTTAAATTTTAAAATTACCAAAAAATAAGAACCGGAATTTTATTGCACAATCACAAATTATCAAAATAAACAAAGAAGTAAAGATCTGGACAGATAATGAAAGAAGCAGTTATTCAGAGTGGTTGACAGTGTGTTCAATGATGTAAGACTGTGAGGGTTTAAGTCTTGGCTCCACCACGTTTTTGCTGTACAACATTGGGCAAATTCTGTGTTCCTTTTTCTTGTTTCTAAAGTGTAGATTAATAGTGGTATCTAAAACATAGGACAGTAATAAAATAGATGGGGTTAATTCATACAAAAGCCCACAGAAGAAAGCTGGAACATCAGAATTCAGCAAATATATATTATTATTATCATTATTACTATTGAAATGCTCATACTCAATAAAGCAATACAAAGTAAACTAGAATTTGATTCCATTTAATACTCAACTGACTAGAAAATTCTGAAAATAAGTTTGCATCAATAAACTTAATACTGTAAATTTATTAGAGATTGTAAATTTGCATAACCCTCATGGAAAATGACCACAAATAAAATCATTAAATTCAATCAAATTAAACAACAATAAAAAAGAAATAAAATCATTTTCCCACATACATTTACAAACAGCAATCTGCTAAAAGATAAATACAAATTAAATTTACAAAATTTCTAGAAGTCAACAATATTTTTAAAATTCAATAATATTTTTAAAATAATAATATTTTTAAAATTTAAAATTATTTTAATTCTTAAAATAATACTTTAAAAATTATCATAATTTTAAAGAAGTGTTAACAGAAGAATCATTGTTTCAAACACCTAGATCAACACAAATTAATAAAGATCATCTATATGGTGATGACTTCCAAATTTATTTATCTAGTTTAAATGCTTTGCCTGACCTTCAAATGTAACCATCAATTGCCTATTTTTCATATTTTTATTGATGGCTAATAAATCTTTCATTCTTAGCACTGCAAATCCCTCCTATAGGCTCCCCAAGAGATAAATAAGATAGATACCATTATTTCCTGCTTTTCAGGACTTGAATCATTTCTATCACCCCTGATCTCCATCAGCAATTCTGTTAGCTCTAATTTCAAAAGATGGCTGCAATTCGACCCCATTTCAGTACCAGGATTGTCATCTTCCTGGTCTATGTTGACACTATTTCTTGTCTTGATTCTCACATAATCTCCTAACGGGCTTTTTTTTTTTCCTTTGCCTAAATCCTTGTAATCTATTCTTAGCACATGAACAGAGTGATCCTGTTACAGTGTAGAATTCATCATGTCTCTTCTCTGCTCAAAGTCCCCCAGAGTCTTCTGGAAAATGGCCAAATCTTTACCAGGCCCCACATGATCTGGTTACTGTCACCTTTCTGATCCTATGTCCTCCAGCCCTCTCACTGCCTGGCTCAGTCTCTAGCCACATACTTCTTTTTGACATCTCTCTGTCACCTCAGGGACTTTGCATTTTCTATGTTCTATTTCTATCTGCATGACTAATTCACTCACTCCCTTTAGGTATTTAAGCAAAAGTCACTTTTTCAGTGAGGCTATCCCTGACACCTTAACTAAATGCTTTAGCTGTGTTACACTTTTGTTCTTTTGTATCAGTTTTTCCATTTGTGGACATTTAGTCACTCACAAAGATTCTCTTCTGCTTCATTGTATAATTTTTACTGTAATAAATACTGACACTGAGAGTTTGCACATAATGTGTACTCAATGGATATTTATCGAATGAGTAGATGAATAAATTCTATGTGTGTGCATATATAGAGAGCAAAAACATGTAACAGCAAAACATTTATAGTTCAGAGACAAGCATGAATATTGCTTAAATATGAATAAATATAGTAAATCATAAACAAAATTCCTAGCAGTAGCTATCTCTGAGAATGGGACAAGGCAAAATAATTGGGAAGTCCCCAGTGCTTCAAAGATATTAATAATGGCTTTTCCATAAGGGGCAATGGCATGGTGTTTATTATTATTATTCTTTATTATATATGTGCCTTATATAAGTTGTTTTATTTTTGTAATAAAAATAATAAAAAGAATGGGTTAGAATTAAGGCAAGGATATCCAATAAAATATTATTTTAATGATTTCAACTCCTCTTTTTCATGTGCATGGGGTAATATACAAGTCATTTCTGGGTGATATCTAAAATAGACTAAAAGGCAAAATAAATTCATGTGGCTTAAACAATGAAATAATATTTAGATTTATATAAATAATATTTAATGCTTACTGCTCACAATAGCAAAAACTTGGAACCAACCCAAATGCCCATCAAGGATAGACTGAATAAAGAAAATGTGGCACATATACACCATGGAATATTATGCAGCCATTAAAAAGGATGAGTTCATGTTCTTTGCAGGGACGTGGATGAAACTGGAAGCCAACATTCTCAGCAAACTGACACAAGAACAGAAAACCAAACACTGCATATTCTCACTCATAAGTGGCTGTTGAACAATGAGAACATATGGACACAGGGAAAGGAACATGACACACTGGGGTCTGGGGGGTGGGGGACTAGGGGAGGAATAGCAGGAGGTGGGGGGATTGGGGAGGGACAGCATTAGGAGAAATACCTAATGTAGATGATGGGGCGATGGATGCAGCAAACCACCACCATGGCACATGAATACTTATGTAACAAACCTGCTCAATCTGCACATGTATCACAGAAGTTATAATAACAAAAAGATGTTCATTGTATTCTGAAAAAAATAAAAAAGAAGAAAGTAAAACTATCCAGATTAAAAAGGAATACACACACACACACACACACACACACACACAGATTTTGCCACTAATGTAGCCTCACAAAAAATGCATAAATATATTATTATTTTTTACGTATTTTTTAAATACCCATGCATATCTTCCTAGGAAAAAGCCAAACATTTTTGAAGAGTAAGTCATATATAATGAAGAAAGGAAAAGATTTATCTCATGAACAAATACATCGATAGCAGTCTAGAAAGTCACCTAGCGTGGGTTTAATACAGTAAAGTAAATCCACTTGGTAAAGTAAAATACTTTTGGTATTTTACAGTAAAGTAAATCCATTTGGTAAGTAAAATACTTCATAAACCTGTATCTCCTCAGAAATGACTGAAGGTAAGTTTTCCCTAAATAAATAATGTTAAATTGTACAAATCATTAAAATATTAAATCTAATTAAGTAATGACTCATTTACAAATGTTCCATAATATTGTTATGACTTTCTGAGGCCTGGTCTTTGTTAATATGGTTGAGTGCTTATTCTTTATATAAATGACAACTAAATAGATTTCAAGATAAACATTTTACAGTGTGATTTATGCAAATAAATTGATTTAGTTTCAATTAAGTTGCTTCGGCAACTTAAACAGCTAATTTGATTAGCTCAAAATGTTTTCCTTCACTAGGGTTTATAAAAACATTAAATCAGTTCCCCACTGTAAAATGTAAAATGACTTTACTAATTTTTACGGTGCCATATTTCTTCAATTTTAACAAGATTCATTTTTTGTATGATTTAGACTCATCATGTAATATGTGACTGAAGCGCTTGACATTAAAGTTTATAAATCATGTAGTAAATAGATATTATAGTAATTGAACAGTAATGCATGACATAAAGGTTTTCAAAATTGACTGAAAATTTGAATTTAACCAATCATGTCTGAAACAAAATGAAAAAACAAACTTTTTCAATAAGTTATGCACCATATTTATTCTTGTGCAATATTTTTGGTTACTACTGGTAATCTTTTTAAAAGAAAAATAGGCTGGGCACAGTGGCTCACGCCTGTAATCCCAACGCTTCGAGAGTTCGAGGCAGGCAGATCACAAGGTCAGGAGATGGAGACCATCGTGGCTAACATGGTGAAACCCAATCTCTACTAAAAATACAAAAAATCAGCTGGGCATGGTGGTGCATGCCTGTAATCCCAGCTACTCAGGAGGCTGAGACAGGAGAATAGCTTGAAGCCTGGAGGCGGAGGTTGCAGTGAACTGAGATAGTGCCACTGCGCTCCAGGCTAGGAGACAGAGTGTGACTCCATAAGAAAGAGAGAGAGAGAGACAAAAGATAAAATCCAGCAAACATATTAAAAAGTAAAGTTTTTATTGGACAATGGGATGAATAGTAAGCCTTTTCATTGGAAAGTGCAACTAGCATAATCAGCAAAGATTTGATCAGCAGTTTCCAATCCAGATTTTCAGCTGTGTTGTACAGGTATGTGTAGTAAGCACTGCAAGAAAAGAGGTGTCGATGGCATTGAATTTTTTGAGTAACTAAGTAACTGCACTCTGAAAGTGATTCTAAAATAAGTTCAAAACTATTTTTTGGAAGTTTTTTATTAATTGCTGTAATGGAATAAATTATTATTTCTATCATGTGCTCCCTTTGTATTTGTTCATTTTTTTGTTGTTATTATTTTGCTTTTAATGGTGGGGGGTGGCAATAGATGTCATAACTTTCTATCAGACTCATCACAGGTTCATTCCCAGTCTTATCAATTCTGTGAAATGTGTCATATCTGAGATACATATAATTGATTTTTTGACATTAAGGTCACTAATTAGTAGACAGTTAAGGGAAGAAAATAAAAGCATATGGAAAGGAAATATACATGTAGAGAAAAAGTATATCATATTGGAAAGATATCCCCCAAAATTCAGGGGTATTTGAAGATGTGACTATACCAGATAAATGCCTCTCTGACACTTCCTAAAAGCTTTCACTTCTGAAATGTACAATCTACCAAGCCAGTTGAAGCAAAACAAGAAAAAAACTGTTTGGTTTTTTTTTTTTTTTTTGCCAGCCCTTAAAGATTTACACTTTAAAGGATAAATATACTAGCATAAGAACCAATTCACTGATACCTACTCTAGCAGTTAATAATCACTTTTCTTGAGCCTGTTCAAAATGACATTTTGAAATGTTACTAAAGTCATTTGACTAACTTCAAATTATATATTTCACATAATCCTAGCCATACTTCTCCTAGGAGTTTCAATGTAAGCTGTACTTGACCCATAAAGGAGTGATTCTATACCTAATCCTTTTTGGTTTTGTTCTTTTTTTTTTAGGGGATGATTATAATAACTTCTAAAAGGCATAGCATAAATAATGTAATAGAAATGTTTTACTTCATATTCTCTGACAATTTGCAAACATGCAATTCTGCTGTGTGTGTGTGTGTGTGTGTGTGTGTATACACATACACATATATTTGATTCAACTCTTAACTACTTGTCTAGGAGACATTAGGTTAATTTTTTTATTTCAATAAGGGCAACAAAATATCAAACTAAAGTAAATTTGGGAGACTATACATACATAGTTTTGAGCAATTGGTACGTGACTCTTGTAGGTTGGTTGTTAAAATGGTTGTAATTATCCATTTTCACTCTCTACCAAGGAGACTTTGCATCTCTACACATGAAGAGTTGGAATTTATTTTCTCTACCCTTGAATCTGTTTTGACCTGTGACATGCAATGCCCAATTAAGTGAGATGGAAGCGGTGCTGCACCAATCTGAGTCTAAGCCTCCAATGGGCCTTGAACTCTTCTGCTTTCTCTCTAGGAAACCTGTCACTGACATGTGGAAGAACCTAGTCATTATAGTCGAGGAAAGAGGCCACAAGAAAGAGACCTAAAGATCTTCCTAACCATCAGAAAACCCCAAGAAACAGAACTATCTAGCTGATTTTCAGCTGATCACAATGCTTTAGGAACCCCAGCCAAATCAGAACTTCTTAACTGATCACAACCTAAATTGCCAACCAAAATAACTATGAGTTAAATATATGGTTGCTATATTAACCCATTAATGTGTGAGGTAGCAATTTTTTGAATTTTTGCAATCAGACCTTGTTGGTGACCTTGAGCAGTAGGATATAATTTACTTCCACATGCTTAGTGTTCCAATAACGGAACACCAGGCACAAATTAAACTCATTTATGCCTGGTGTTCCATTAATGGTAACCCCACTGATGATTAGTGTTTTATTATTGGGACACTAAGCATGCTAAGCTTTCAGGTAGTTTCTTATGGATAAGTTAGGTAATTGACCGAGTATACAACTAATTGTGGAAGAGACTGTTAGTTGTATAGCCCAGTATCTATGGTTTACACATTGATGTAAAACCTCTGATTTTTAGTGGATACATTACCACTCAAAGTAAAAGCTGTTTCCCAGGCTCCATGCATCTAATGGTAACTATTTAATTAAGTTCTCATAAATAAAATATAAGAATAAGTTTTACGATATTACTATGAATTCTACTTTAAAAGAAGAGTTTATGGCTTTTGTTTCCAAATTGCTCCTTCTAATTCCCAGAATAGACTTTGATATCTGGAATTCTAGTAACCATCTTGAACCATGAAATATTCCTCATGGTGGAACACATGTACTGAGGATAATGGAGTAAAAAAGGGAAGCTTAGATTTCTCATTTATCTAAGTCACCATACCAGTTAATCAGTACTGATTCCAGACTTTTTGCATAGAAGACAAATACATATATAAAGTATAAATACTATAATTGAGTCATTTTATAATGTCTTTTCTTATCCAAATACATCCAATTTTAATACACTAACATATATTTTATCCAAAAATGTAGAGAATACTTGCAAAACAAAAATTAAAAGACTAATAATACAATAGAAAAAAGTGGAAAATATATCAAGGTAATGAATGTAGAGAAAATAAAACACAAATGGCAAATCCATATAAAGAACATGTTTCACCTCACTATATTTCAGAGAACCAAACCCAGCAACAATTGAATATCATTTCATATTAGAATAGTGAATGATTTTAGATTTTATAATGGCAAGTATTGGTGAGTCTATAGAACAAGCAAAAATAATAGAGGTTTAGTAAGAGTAATTTAAAAAATAAAAGCAAAGCAGGATGAGGACATTTTACTTCTAAAATAGAAACTGAAATTTAGTTAGCTGAAACTCAAGAAATGTCTTGAAAGAACTCCAAATAACCAAATCAATAAAATAGAAACAGTATAAATAATATTAAATTATAACTTATGTGACACTATAAATATTCAATATCCATGAGCCCATACCAATAAACATAAATAACTGAATAAAGTATGGGAGAGAAATGATAGCTTGTCCTTTCAGAAGAATCCTAATTTAATTCAGAAGAAATTAGAAAATAGAAAGTCACTATTTGAAAACCACTAAAATAATTGTTGCAAGCAAGATTAACTGATGAGTATTAAACATAGTGAGTGAGAGTTTAAGGAGAAATAGGATATTTACATAGTCTAATACTGTCTCCTCTAAGAAACTTTTTAGTTACTAGGTGAATATTGCAGTTTTATGGTTAAGAAATTTTACAGACACTCCCTTAAGCAATCAAGCGAACATCGCCATTAATAAGACAAATTGAAATCATAAATCTTCTGCTCACTGAAAAGAGTAGAATTCTTCAGTGGGATTCTCACCAAAAATGTGTCTCAGTCTAATCCTGAGTAAACATCAGAAAAATCCAAATTGCAGGACATTCTAATAAATAACTGGCCACAAGTCTAAAAATGTTTCAACATCATGAAAGGCAAGTAAAGAGTGAGGAATTGCCACAAATTCGAAACTAAGGGGTCATGAAAACTAATTTTAAAATAGGGTCATATTATTTAATTATAGGTTGGGAATATCCAAAAAAAAATCACCATATAGATGTATTCTTTAGAGATAGATACATACACAAAGTAATAGAAGAAAACTTGAAGGTGAAATATAAACACCAACTTTGGAACAGTTTTTACATCTGAGACGAGGGAGAGGAATGTGGTAATGAAAAGACACAGAAAGATTCAAATTTATTTTAAATGTATTTATTTTAAAATCAAAAACAAAACTAAAACAAATGTTGCAAAATATTAGGATGTGCTGGGACCTTGGTAGAGGCCAAACAGATATTATTCAGCTTTTTTATTTCTAAACTTTTCTATTTTTGAGGATAAGAATAAAATCAATGTACCAAGGTATAGAATGAGATAAACAAGAATCTCAAAAAGAAAAAAGAGTAATCTGAAAGATAGCTATTACTAACGCCTAAGTTAAGCTTATGGCATAGGAAGTACAAAGATAGGACATGGAATCAATATGATTTGATAAGTTATATATGAAACATTAATAGAAAGTTGTTCTAAGATTTCAAGTTTAAGAGTTTGCTAACAGAGAATATTGAATAGCAAAAAGGCATATACAGTTTTAGAGAACTGAACACAATAATAAAAGATAAAAAAGAGCCCACCAGAAAATTTGAAACATAGGATTGGATCTCATGGAAGAGATTATGAATGGATAGGAGAGCACATAATGAATGCTATAGTTATTTACAGACAAAGAAAAAAGGAAAACAAAAGAAAAAATAAGGAAGCAAATGGGAGAGCAACAAAACAGAAAAAATGAACCTTATTTTAAAGTGTCGTATCATTGGCAGAAAGACATTTCTTTTTGGCAGAAAGACATTACATTTTTAGGTAAGAAGGAGACTCAAGCCAAAAACATGAAATGGAATCAAAAGGGTCATGAAGAAAGGGCAAAGATTTTTAAAAATAAAGGATAAGTGCTTTGTTGAGTACTGTTTACATTTAAGTGTTTATTTCTTGTCATCAAGTTTCACTTAGTAACAGGTCCTGTTAAAATAAACCATTATTTAAAAAATTAAAGACGTTTTCTTTTTTTTTAATTTTTTTTTATTTCAATAGGTTTTTCTGGAAACAGGTGGTGTTTTGTTACTTGAGTAAGTTCTTTAGCAGTGATTTCTGAGATTTGGTGCTCCCATCACTCCAGCAGTGTACACTGTAATCAATGTGAAGTCTTTAATTCCTCGTTACCCCACATCCTTTCCCACAAGTCCCCAAAGTCCAATGTATCATTGTTATGCCTTTGCCTCCTCATAGCTTAGCTTCCATAAATGAGTGAGGACATACAATATTTGGTTTTCCATTCCTGAATTTCTTCGCTTATAATTATAGTCTCCAATTCCATCCAGGTTGCTGCAAATGTCATTGTTTTGTTTCTTTTAATGACTTAGTAGTTGCCTATCATATATGTATATACCACATTTTCTTTATCCACTCATTGACTGATGGGCATTTGGGCTGGTACCATATTTTTGCAATTGTAAATTGTAAAAATTAAAGAAGATCTAAAGAAATTGAAACATGTTTATAAATGTGAAGACTTAAAATAGCGAAGATGGGAATACTCCCCAAATTGATTTACAGGTCCAATACACTTTCTAACAAACTCATAACTATCTTACCGCCATAAACTGACAAACTAACCCTGAAATTCTTATGGAAATATGAAGGATCTAGAACAGCTCAAAAATATGGAGAAGGAAGAACAAAATTTGATGACTCTTATCTTCCATTTTCAAAACGTACTACAAAGTAACAGTAATCAAGCAAGAGTAGTACTGGTATAAGGACAGGCATAAAGACCAATATAATAAAGTAGAGTTTTGAAATAAACCCTTACATTTTTGGCTAGCTGATCTTAATGAGTCTGCAAAGACAACTAAAGGGGGAAAAGAATAATCTATTCAACAAATAATGTTGAGATGGCTGGATATGCAAAAAAAGGATGTGAATCTCTACCTCACACTATGTACAAAATTAATTCAATATTAATCAAAAACTTAAATATAAAAGCTAAACCTATAAAACTAAAAGAAAAATAGGACTAAAATATTGTGAACTTTGGTTAGACAATGTTGTCTTAGCTATGATACCAAAATCACAACTGATTTAAAATAAATAAATAACTTGGACTTTATATAAACTAATCGTTTTTCTTCAAAGGACAACTCAAGAAAGTAAAAAAAAGCAAAGATACTGGGGAAAAGGCTTTTAAATCACCTATATAAGAACAGAGATTTATATAGATATAAAAGAGCTTATTTAACTCAAAGATGAAAAGATAAAACAATCCATTTTAAAATGTACAAGGGATTTCAATTGATATTTCTCCAAAGAAGGTACAAAAATGACAATTAAACACATAAATAAGATGCTAAACATAATCACTAGAGAATTCTAAGTTAAAAACATTGTATTTTGTAACTTTGCATTCATGGTATGGTGAAAAGATAAAACAGTCAGTAGCATGCGCTGGTGAGGATATGGAGAAACTACAATTGTTATACATTTCTGTGGGATTATAAAATGCTGAAGCCTCAATAAATGAAAAACCTATGCTTTGTAAATTAAGATAATTAATATTGTTAAAATAGTCATACTATACAAAGTGTTCTACAGATTCAATGTAATCCCTAATAAAATTTCAATGTTATTTTTATAGACTATAAACAAATTTTAAAATTTATAAGTAACTACACACACACATGTAAAAGATAGAATAGCCAAGGCAACAATGAGCAAAAATAATAATGCTTATACATCAGATTACCTCACATAAAACTATGCTACAAAACCATAGTAATTAAAACAGAATAGTACTGGCAAAAAAAAAAATAGCCAGACTAACCAATGAAACAAAAATAGTCCAGAAATGAACCCATGCATGTATGGTCAATTGATTTTGACAAAGGTGCCAAGAATACACAATGATAAAAGGATAATCTCATCAATAAATGGTTTTGGAGAAACTGGAAATACACACGCTAAAGAATGGAATTAGACCCCTATCTCATACTATATTCAAAAAACAAGTCAAAATGAATTAAAGATTTAAATGTAAGATGAGGAACTATAAAACAGAGAAGAAAACATGAAGGGAAAATACATGACGTTAGTCTGGACAATAATTTATTATATTTAACTCCAAAAGCTCAGGACACAAAAGCAAAAATAAACAAATTAGATTACATAAAACTGAAAACTTTCTTTATAGCAAAGGAAATAATTAACAGTATGATGAGATAGCCTATGGACAGAGAAAAAATATTTGCAAGCCATACTTTCAGTAGGAAAATAATATTCTAAATTTATAAGGAACACAAACAACTCAATAGCAGGAAAACAACAACAAGAAAAAAAACTAAGGAAATATATGGCAAAGGAAACTGAATAGATGTTTCCCAAAAATAAAACATACAAATAGCTGACAGATATATGAAAATATGCTCATCTCTGATCATTAGAGAAATGCAAATTAAAACCATGATGAGATATCATTTCACACTTAACAGAATGGCTATTATAAAAAAGATACAAGACAAGTGTTGGCAAGAATGTGAAGAAAGGGGAACTCTTACACACTGTTGGTTAGGGTGTAAATTAGTACAATCATTACAGAACACCCTATAAAGGTTCCTCAAAAAATCAAAAATAGGATTATCATATGCTCCAGCAATCACACGTCTGGGCATTTACCCAAAAGATTAGAAATCAGTTTGTTGAAGAGATAGTTACATTCCTATGTTCATTGCAGCACTATTCATAGTAGACATATGTCCAAGAACAGTTAAATGGGAAAAGAAAATGTGATGTTAAACACAATGAAATACTATTCAGCCTTTAAAAAGAAGAAAATTCTGTCATGTGGAAAAATATGGATAGTGTGAAAGGAAAATAAAAACATGGCACCCCAATTCACTATGCCAAAAGAAAAAAAATTAAGCTGAAAGCTGAGTCATGCAAGAAACTTCCTTTCCTTTTGTTCCTAAGCAGGTAGCTACATATAAAAGGTTAAATATCTCCACACATAGCTCCTCTATGTTCACTTTATCTTATCTAAAGTGCCAATTTACTGAGTGGAAGACAAATGCATAATTCACTATTCCCCTGCCCGCTCCTTTTCTCTTGCAACATGTGTGTTACCATATCCTCCCTCTTTACTCTCCGGCCCACATTCCCCTTTAAATAGTGAAGCCCTCAAAATAATCTTTGGAGAAAGGCACAGACAACAGACTATTTCTGTGATTCTGTCTTTATTTCTTCTAGACATTGTCCTTAATCTTGGCAAAATACACTTATAAATTAATTAAGACCTGTCTCAGATACTTTTTGGTTTACAATGTAATTGGAGAACATAATGCTAAGTAGAATAAGCCAGGAACACAATGACAAATAACACATGCTCTCACCCATATGTGGAATTTAAAACAATCTCATAGAAATACAGAGTAGAGTGTTGGTTACAGAGGCTGGGGGCTGAGAAGAATGTAGAGATTATGGGCCAAGAGTATTCTCAAGCAGAAAGAGTGAAGATTTTTTTTTTGAGAAACATTGCCCAGAGTGATTAATATAGTTAATAATAGTGTGTTGTACATTTCAAAATTGCTACGAGGGTAAATTTAAAATGTTCTCTCCAAAAAAAAGGTAAACATTGGAGTTAATGAATATGTGAATTAGCTGAATTTAATTATTCACAATGTATTCATAAATCATAACATCACTTTGTACCTAATAAATGGAAACAATTATAAATTATTAATTTAGAATGAATATTTTAAAATTTTATTAACATCGGGAAAAGAACATTGTGAAGCCACTTTGCAAAAACTTGGCAGTGCCTCCAAATCTTAAATACAAAATTAGAAATTCTACTCCTAGTTATATGCCCCCCAAAATGAAAACATCTATACACACAAAAACTTGTATATAAATGCTCATAGCAGCCTTATTTTTCTTAACTTACATTTTAGGTTCAGGGTACACGTGTTGGTTTGTTATACAGGTAAATTGTGGGTGATGGAGGTTTGTGTACAGATTATTTCATCACCCAGGTAATTAACATAGTGCTGGATAGGTAGATTTTCCATCCTTACCCTTCTCCCACCCTCCACCAACAAGTAGGTCCTTATGTCTGTTTTTCCTTTCTTGGTGTCCATGTGAACTCAGTATTTAGCTCCCACTCATAAATGAGAACATGCAGTATTTAGTTTTCTGTTCTTGTGTTAGCTTGTTTAGGATAATGGCCTAACCAAACAAGTTGCTGCAAAGAACATGATCTTGTTCTTTTTTATGGTTACATAGTATTTCGTGGTATATGTACAATAGGTTGGTGCAAAAGTCATTGTGTTTTTTGCCATCACTTCAATGGCAAAAACCACAATAACTTTTGCACCAACCTAACATCACATTTCCATTATTCAGTCTACCACTGATAGGCATTAGGTTGAATCCATGTCTTTGTTATTGTGAATAGTGCTGCAATGAGTATATGGGTGCATGTGTCTTTATGGTAGAACACTTTAATATGGCTTTGGGTATATTCCCAATAGTGGGATTGCTGGGTCAAATGGTTGTACTGTTTTACGTTCTTTGAGAAATCTCCAGACTGCTTTCTACAATGGTTGGACATTAGTTTGTAGGAGCAGCAACTGCCAAAATTGCTTTGGGTATTATGGCCATTTTAATGATATGGACCCACCAGGTCCCTCTCATGATACATGGGAATATGGGAGCTAGAATTCAAGATTTGGGTGGGGACACAGCCAAACCATGTCAACTCCTTATTCAATAAATGGTGCTTGGAGAGATAGCTGCATACTTTCTCTATAACTTCGCCAACATGTTTTTTGTTGTTGTTGTTGTTTTGTGTTTTTTTTGTCTGTTTTCTTTTGTTTTGTTTTTGTTTGTTCGTTTGCTTTTACTTTTTTGTAATAGCCACTCTGACTAGTGTAAGATGGTATCTCATTTTGGTTTTCATTTGCATTTCTCCAATGATTACTGATGCTGAGAATGTTTTTCATATGTCTTCCTTTGAAAAGTGTTTGTCATGTCTTTTGCCCACTTTTTAATGGAATTGTTTTTAGCTCATAATTTTGTTTAAGTTCCTTATAAATTCTGAATATTAGACCTCTGTTGGAGGCTAGTCTGAAAATATTTTTTTCTATACTGTAGATTTTCTGTTTTTCTATTGATAGTTGTTTTTGCTATACAGAAGCCCTTTAGTTTAATAAGGTCCCACTTACCATTTTTGTTTTTATTGCTTTTGCTTTTGGCATCTTCATCATGAAATTTTTGCTGGGGCCTATGTCCACAATAGCATTTCCTAGGTTACTTTATGGAGTTTTAATAGTTTTAGGTTTTACATTTAAGTATTTAATCTATCTTAAGTTGGTTTTTGTATGTGGTGAAAGGTAAGGGTCCAGTTTCAGTCTTCTTCATATGGCTAGCCAGCTATCTATTTCGGCACCATTTATTGAATAGGGAGTTGACATACTTTGGCTGTGTGCCCCCCAAAATCTCAAGTTGTAGCTCCCATAATTCCCATGTGTCATGAGAGGGACCTGGTGAGTCAATATCATTAAAATGGCCATACTACCCAAAGCAATTTTGGCAGTGGCTTTTCCTATCAAACTACCAATGATATTCTTCACAGAACCAAAAAAAAACGTTAGATTGGTGCAGAAGTTAAAGTAAAAAGACTACCCCGTTGAATCATGATGGCTGGTCTTTCCCATTCTGTTCTTGTAATAGTGAATGAGTCTCACAAGATCTGATGGTTTTATAAAGGGAAGTTCCCCCTGCACATGCTCTCTATTTTGCCTGCCATCATGTAAGATGTGACTTAGCTCCTTTTCCTTCCATATAATTGTGAGTCCTCCACAGCCACATGGAATTCTGAGTCAGTTAAACCTATATTCTTTATAAATTACCCAGTCTCAGATATGCTTTGATTAGTAGCATGAAAACAGACTAATACAGTAGTGTCTTCTCTGATTTCTTCCAGTGGTATTTTGTAATTTTCTTTGTAGAGATCTTTCACTTCTCTGGTAGTTGTATTCCTAGGTATTTTATTCTTTTTGTGGTTATTGTGAATGTCATTGAATTTTTTATTTGGCTCTCAGATGAAATGTTATTTGTGTATTGAGATGCTACTGACTTTCATACATGGATTTTGTATAAGGAAAGTTTGCTAAAGCTGTTTATCAACTAAAGGAGCTTTTCAACAGAGATTATGGAGTTTTCTAGGTAGAGAATCACATCATCTGCAAACAGAGATAGCTTGATTTCTCTCTTTTTGTTCGGATGCCTTGTTTTTTTCTCTTCCATGATTCCTCTGGCTAGCACTTCCAATACAATGTTGAATAGGAGGGTTGAGAGTGGGCATCCTTGGCTTATTCCAGTTCTCAAGGGTAATGCTTTCAGCTTTTGCTTATTCAGTATGATGTTAGCTGTGGGTTTGTCATAGATGGCTCTTATGATTTGTGGTGCTTTCCTTCAATGTCTAGTTTGTTGAAGATTTTTAACACGAAGGGATTTTGAATTTGATTGAAAGCTTTTTTGCATAGATTAAGATGTTCATGGAATTTTGTTTTTATTTCTCTTTGTGTGATGAATCACATTTCTTGATTTATTTGTGCTGAATTAGCCTTGCATCCCAGATATAAAGCATAATTGACCACTCTGGATTGGCCTTTTGATGTGCTGCTGGATTTGGTTTGCTAGTATTTTGCTGAGGATTTTTGCATCTGCATTCATCAAGGATATTGGCCCAAAGTTTCCTTTGCTTATTGTGTCTCTGTCAGGTTTGGTATCAGAATAATGCTTAGATATAAGTTAGGGGGGAGTCTCTCTCTAATGTTTTTGAATCATTTCAATAAAAATTATACCATTTCTTCTTTATAAATCTGGTAGAATTCAGCTGTGAAGTTGTATGAGCTTTGTCTTATTGCTGGGTTTCTTATTACTGATTCAATTTTGGAACTAATTATTATTACTATCAATGATCTATGTACCATTTTGTTCAGGGTTATGATTTCTTCCTGTTTTAATCTTGGGATATTGTAAGTTTCCAGAAATTAATCTATTTTTTTCTAAATTTTCCAGTTTGTGTGCAATGAGGTGTTCATAGTAGTTTCTGAGAGTTTTTTTCTATTTCTGAGGCATCAGCAATAATGTCCCCTTTGCCATTTCTGATTGTGTTCATTTGTACCTTCTCCCTCTTTTTCTTTATTAGTCTAGCTAGCAGTCTATCAATTTTATTTATTTTGTCAAATAAAAAACACTGCTGGATTTGCTGATGTTTTGTACTGTTTTTAATGTCTCAGTTTCCATCAAGTCAGCCCTGATTTGGGCTGTTTCTTATTTTCTGCTAGCTTTGTGGTTGGTTTGCTACTGTTTCTCTAGTTCCTCTAGTTGTGATCTTAGGTTGTTAGTTTGAGATCTTTCTAACATTTTGTTGTGGGTGTTTAGTGACATAAATTTCCCTCTTAATACTGTTTCCATTGTGTCCCAGATATTCTGACATGATATATCTTTGTTCTCATTAGTTTCAAAGAATTTCTTGATTTCTGCTTTAATTTCATTGTTTACCCAAAAGTCATTCAGGAATAGGTTGTTTAATTTCCATCTAATCATATGTTTTTGAGTTTTATTATTATTATTATTATTATTGATTTCTATCTTTATTGTTCTGTGGTACTTGAATGCCATTGGTATAATTGTAGTTTTTTTTTTTTAGTTTGTTGAGGATTGTTTTATGTGTGATTGTATGATTGATTTTAAAATACATGCCATGTTCAGATGTGAAAATGTATATTTTGTTGATTTTGAGTGAAGGGTTCTGCAGATACCTGTTAGGCCCATTTGATCAAGTGCCAAGTTCAGGTCTCAAATATCTTTGTTGGTTTTCTACCTAGATAATCAGTCTAATGATAGTGCGGTGTTAAAGTCTATCACTATTATTGTATGGTTATGTAAGTCTCTTCATAGGTCTCTAAGAAGTTGTTTTATTATTCTTAATGCGCTTGTGTTGGACGCACACATGTTTAGGATAGTTAGGTCTTCTTGTCGAATTGAACCCTTTTCCATTATGTAATATCCTTCTTTGTCTTTTTTTTTAATTGTTGTTGGTTTAAATTCAGCTTTGTTTAGAATTAAAATAACAACCCCTGCGTTTTCTGTTTTCTCTTTTCTTTGGTAGATTTTTCTCTATCTCTTTACTTTAATTCTATGGGTGTCATTCCACGTGGGATGGGTTTCTTGAAGACAGCATACAGTTGTATCCCAATTCTTTATTCAACTTGCTATTCTGTGCCTTTTAATTGGGGCATGTATCCTGATTACATTCAAAGATAATATCAATATGTGCAGATTTTATCCTATCATCATGTTGCTAGCTGGTTATCATATAGATTTGGTCGTGTAATTGCTTTATAGTATCAATGGTCTATATAGTCAAGTGATGTTTTCTTGTGGTGGCTGATAATGCTGTTTGTTTTCCATATTTAGCACTCCCTTCAGGACTTCTTATAAGACAGGTTTGATGGTAACAATTTCCCTTAGCTTTGGCCTCAACTCTATGATGGGTATTGTGGGCCAGTGTGTTTAATAATGGCAATGGAAGCAGGATTCATATTCACTTGCATGTGCCATCACAGCTGTAGCAGCATGGTGGGGTTGGCAGCACTATTTATCATGGCCAAAAAATTAAGACACCTCAAATTTTCACCAGCTGATAGATGAAAAATCAAAATATGGTTTTTCATACAATGGAATACTTTTCAGCAATAAAACTAAATAAAATTATGATACATAAAATTATGATACATATTGCAACTTGGATGAATTTTGTAACCATTATGCTAAGTGAAAAAGCCAGTTATAAAACACCAGATATTGCATAATCCTATTCATGTATAATGACTAGAATAGGCAAGTCCAAAGACATAAAAAGTAAATTAGTGATACAAAAGGTAAATTAATCATTTTGAGAAATTTAGGACAGAAGGAAATAGAGATTGACTAGTGATGGCTATGGGATTTCTTCTTGGGGTGTTGAAAATGTTTTGACATTAAATATTTTTGAAAGTTATAAAACTGTGAATATAATAACCACATATTTTTTACTTTGAATTGATAAATTTTATAGAAATAAGTTTTATTTCAATCAATTGGTTATTTCAAAGGTGCCCTTAAAAAAGGATTCCAACACAGGGTTTATTGTTTCAGCCTCCCTTGTATGGGATTTATTTGAGGAGTCAGTTCATTGACAAGGTCAACATCTACATTTTCAACACTTCTTAACTACAGATTTTCTAATTTATTTAAAATTGATACCCAAGCTCAATCACTTTCTGGCCAGTATTTAGCAAGCACATATATAAGGCTTTGCTATTTTCCTTTTCTCTGGGGGAAAAGAAAAACAGCAAGGTGAGTATCCCCAGGATATTCATTAAAATTTACCATTGTGTTAACATATTTAGAGTGTGATATAAAACAGAAAAAATGTACAAATATGCATGATAATCAATATAAAATTAATACTATTTGCATATATTTTTTACTTAAAATTACTGAAGATTTCAGTAAAATAATTGATAACACAATGAATATAAAAGATGCATGCTTGAACAATACCAACAATAAAGGATATACGATATAAAAAAAAATCCTGGGCAATACATTAATTATAAATGTGACAATGGAAATGAGTAACTGAGGGATAAGTTGCAATCATCAAAACTTATTAAGCTATTTTAGGGTGTGTCCAGGAAAAACATGAACCACAGACACATCTTTGTTTTTCCACAGATGTTTTCAGGAGATTAGATATTTTTACATTTCTTGAAAAGAGTTTGGGGATGCATATAGCACAAGAGACAGGGAGGAGATTAGGTGAATACTACATTTTACATAAGATGCATGTTTGGAGAGAAAAAAAAGAATAAATAAGGAATCAGTTATGCATATGTCTTTGGGTAGGTGGTAGAAGGAGTCTTGACTTTATTCTGTATCTGGGAAGATAAGCTTGCAATGAACATTGTCAGTGTGAAGTTTTCAGAGCAAGGCTTCGATTGTAGACTTAAAGACACAATTTGCATGACCTTGTTTATGGGAAACCAGCAAATTATTTATGAAATATCTGTGATGGCTTTCCTTCCTTGATGTCTGATGCCTTTTACTTCTCCATGGGGAGCTGGGTGATGCATACTGTTAGATATAGCTATTTATTAGGAAGAGGACATTATAATTATCTTCCCTTTTGCACACATTTTGATGGTCCTATGATTTTTTTAAATTTTCTGTTACAAATGTAAACATTAATATATTATGAATATGCATAAAATAATTTTGAAGTAATGAAAATTTTCTAAAAAATAATCAAAAATGTAATATAATTATGAATAAAATACCCAAGATAAAATTTTAGATCTTATTAGGAATGCTACTCAATTACTATGAAAACTCTTAGAATTAAATTTTAATTTTGGAACTCATAGCATGAAACATGAGTAATCTGTAAGAGATTTTTGAAATAAATATGCTGACAGCATTTTTTATTTCCTTGCCCTCAGGTAACTAATAAGGACGAGTATGTCTCCTGCTAATCAGGACAAGTGTGTTTCCTGCTATGTACCTCTCTCCACATATTTCATTGAGTAACTTGCAGGAACTCAGGAAAGTAGAAGCTACAGGCAAAATTATAAATCAATACATTAAGTTTACACATTGGTTTTGGCCTAAAAGTTTGTGATATCTTAAAGCAGGGGCTTACAGGTCACAGTTATATTTAAAGATTTTCTGATTTGCAATTGTTGAATAAAGAGAAGCTTTGTTTAAAAATTTGGAGTCAGTAGAAAAATGTTAACTGATAACAGGAGAGTAACCTTCTCTGAGACCTTTGGGAAGAAACTTAGAACAAAAGGCAATAAAGTTTAGTCTTTACCTTCTTATGACTAATCAACTCCTAAAGACCTCACTTGTTAATGTCATCACATTATGGATTTTCAACATATAAATTTCCTGGAGACACCAACATTCAGACCATAACACCTTCTTTCTGTTGTATTCCTCTCACATCACCACTCTTTTTAATCAGATGTTGTTTCACAGTAGGCAGGTCTATGCCACCCTACCCCAAAATCCCAGCAAGCTGAGAGGCCAAAGAAAGAGGTTGTCAAACTCAGTTTCTTGTGAAGAAATTTTTAATAGAGACTTATGAACAGAAGCTATATCTGGGTCTCAGGTGGTGGCACGATAAGATGATGAATCTCTGCACCATTACTCCAGACCCAGAGATTGTATGCCATAGGTCAGGGGCACCCGTGTTTCAGAGGAAATAGGTAGAAATTTGCCCTAAGGGAAGGATTTACTGTAAGTATATGCTGTTACACAAGGAATAATAAACTCAAAGTCTCAGAGGCATTCCAGGAACCAGGGTTGATCAGAAGTCAACATGGCAGTTTATGTTCCAAATGGGGTTGCTTTAGCTTCAACAGACATCAATTTTGAAACACTGATTTCTTAAACTAGCCTAATTTCTGGAGTCTCTGTGTTATCAACCATGGGTTCTTTGGCTCTGAATACAACAGAAATTGAAACAGGGCCCAAAGAGTTTACCCAAACAAGACTTTATTGGAGCTTATGCCTGGGCATAAGGGAGGCAGCAAAAAAGAGATTTCTCTGGCCTACCCCCTGGAAAGGAATTGGGAAGGCACTTGTTTATAAGGGTCTAAGATGGGAAAGAAATGACATTCAGGCATGTAGAGGCAGGGAACTTTTAAACACATGGATCACATGTCTTATTAGCATGTTAAATCTTCATACTGGGTGTAATTTTTAGTATTATAATTGAGATAAGGTTAAAGATTGGTCATTTTCATGTCTTTGCACACATTGGGAGATAGGGCTTCTTCTCTTGAGTAAGATTTATGGTAGGAGCTGCTTATTTTAGCTTCCTCAAGGCCCTGCAATCAGTCAGTGTGATGCCTTGAGCAAAATTTATGGTACAATGTCTGGATGGTCTGGTTGGGGTCCCCACTGGCCAAGGGGCTCTCCCAAAATCTTGCAGTAGAGATCCCCAGTGGGGCATGAAATGGTGGGAGGCAAGTGCTGAGGGATTATATTAATTTCTTTTCCCGCGTCCACAAGAGGCATGGTTTCAAAGGCAAGAACTTTCCAGTACTATGCCTCCATCCACCTTCCCATCTGGAAATCTAGAGTTCTTTGTCTAACTTTCCCCTGGGTAGGCTAGGTAAAACTTCAGGTGTGCTTCTTTGTTTAAAAAGACCACCAAAAGCCACAGTCATTAGAGTGAATCGACAACCAATAGAATGGGAAAAATTTTTTGCAGTCCACCCATCTGACAAAGAGCTGATATCCAGAATTTACAAAGAACTAAAACAGATCTACAAGAAAAAAACAAACAAGCCCATTCAAAAGTGAGCAAAGGATATGAACAGACACTTTACTAAAGAAGACATACATGCGGCCAATAAACATATGAGAAAATGCTCATCATCACTGGTCATTAGAGAAATGCAAATCAAAACTACATTGAGATACCATCTCACACCAGTTAGAATGGCGTTCATTAAAAAATCTAGAGACAACAGATGCTGGAGAGGATGTGGAGAAATAGGAACACTTTTACACTGTTGGTGGGAGTG
>CAUYQU010048307.1:0-137873 GCA_963574635.1 Cheracebus regulus
TTTAGTTTTTGTTTTGTTTTTTAGTTAAGTGTGGTTGTTTTTAAACAAACTGTAGAACTCTTCATTGTCAGTAAAGCAAAGAGCCACTACATCCGTGAAAGTCCAGGAACCTTCTGTCCTTAAACACGATTTGCAGTGTGCAGTTATTTATTTATTTTGTTTTGTATATTTAGAATGCTGAGATGTGTTTAAAGTTAGATAAACAGTATTACTTTTTTTCTTAAAGTTGGGTAATGGATATAAACATTTGTTTCACAAGAGAATAAATGAAAATGATGATGAGGTTATGAAAAGATGCTCTATTCCACTCAGAATTACAGTAGGCTCGCTAAAAGAATTTTTTGCCAATCTGGAGAGATCACCTATCTCCAGACTGGCAAAAGTTAAAGCCCATTGGAATGGATATGGTGGGAGTCTGAATTGGTACCTTTTTTTTTTTTTGAGACACGCCTGTAGTCCCATCTACTCAAGAGACTGAGGCAGGAGAATCGCTTGAACCTGGGAGGCAGAGGTTGCAGTGAGCCAAGATCGTGCCATTGCATTCCAGCCTGGGCAACAAGAGCGAAACTCCGTCTAAAAAACAAGGCATGTTAACACATTAGTTATTCCCTTCCTACTGTAGAGGATAAGAATTTAGCTCTCATGGCCACCACCCCGGCCCCATCGCTCGTGTTTCTCCTCCCGCCCTCCCAGTAGCACCATTTCAATGGGCAGTGTTTGTTTCTTTTTTTTCTTAATAACTTGGTTTCCCCAGAGTTAATAATTGTTCTTTTTTTTAAAATCTGTGTGTTTTCTATGTCTGTATAACTCAGAGATAGGACACCCTGAAACACACAAGGTTTCCCTCCAGGCTGGGCCACGTCTGGCCATGGAGCTGCCTGCTAAACCTTCAAGAAAAGGATGGGAGATGTGGTTCCTAGGGCAGCGGGAGGCGATTAGGTCCCACTCCGGTCCTCTCGTGTCCTCCGGTGTCCTCTCAGTTCTCACAGCTCCTCAGTGTGTCCTCACGGCCACCCTCAAAATCCCTTGGACGGGGTCACCCAAGAAGACGTGTGTGCACCAGGGCCACCCCAGCCGTGCCCTCTCCTTGCCCTCTTTAGGGCCTTTGCCTATCACCTCCATCTACCTAACGGAGCATCCCTCATCCTCCACCCACTGACACCTACTGAAATACCACCTCCTCCATAAAGCCTTCCTGGATTTCTCTTTCCAACCAAGCAGTTTCTCTCCCAGCTTGAATCTCTCCTGGTCTCTCTCCTTGCATTGTCTTGGGTGGGGTTGGGCGCCCTGCACACCATCAGCTCCATGTCCATGGGGCCTGAACTGAGTGCAGTGGTTCCCGGGCTCTGCTGCCGCTGGGGCACAGTCTGTGGGGAGTGCAATAGGATTTCTGCAGACTTGAGGTGACCCAGGGGTGTCATCCCTTAAGAGAATGTAGGAAAATTAGTTGTCGGCCAGGTCTCTGTCCCCCTCTGTTATGTGCAGGCCCCTGCAAGACCAACGGAGCTCCCCTGGAAGCCTGTGCCCCAGTGTGTAGGGGGCAGATGTGGACATCGCCACATGCACAGACCTGCCAGGGGCACTTGGGCTGTGGAGGACAGAGAGGATTCCCTGGGGGCCCACCTTAGATGGGGTCGGCTGTAGATGGGATGATTGGGAGGCTCTCAGGAGGCCGAACACCTGCTGAGGCCTGGGGGCCAGCGAGAAGAGGGAGAGGGGAGCGCTTCCCGCAGGAAGGGAGCTGAGAGGAGGGAGCTGGGGTGAGTCCCAGCAGGAGGTCAGGCCCACGAGGCCTCAGCTGGGGGTTTGGATTAAGGGAGAAAACATGAGCTGCGCTATGGGTGAAGGGGCAGGTGTGGGGACCCCTGTCCTACAGTGTCCCCTGCCCTCCTCCTGGCCTCCCCTCAGGGACCGTCCTTGCCCCTTCTGGAGGATGGGTGGTTTCCCAGGAGCCTGCACACTTCCTCCTTGCCAGTCACTCATCCCAGCTCCCTCCATATACACGCCAGTGAAGGGACAGGACGGTCACATCCTGGAGCCCCCTGGGGCCCACCCACAGGCAGACCTAAGGTTGAGTTGGGGGAGAGGGAGGAGGTCCTCTGGAACCCCCAGGCTACTGACCCCCTGCCCCGAGCCCCCGCTGCTGCTCCGTCCCCCACAACACAGATGCCCCGAGCCCCGCCCTGAGCCCTGCCCTTCTGCCAGGCCGTTCTGGCTGGACCCAGTCATCTCCTTTTGCATCTTTTGCAGATATGGCCACAGCAAAGGAGGCAGCAAAGCCCAGCCCTGCCATGGATGTGCAGTTCCCGGTGCCAAACGTATGTCCATGGAGGGGCATGAGGAGGGGCCTAGAGAGGGTCCTGACCCAGGGTTGGGGGTCCTCATGTTGGGAGCAGAGAGGGAGGCCCCAGGATGGCGCCCGCTGAGCTTCAGACCCCTTCAGCTGAAGGTCCTGCCCCAGCCCCCGGTCGTCGCTTCCACACCTGCACCTGCACCCAAGGCTGAGCCTGCCGTCATCCCTGCCACCCGCAACGAGCTCATCGGGCTGAAGGCCTCCGACTTTCTGCCCGTGAGTGGGAGCCCGGGGCGAGGGTCTGTGGGTGGAGGGCAGAGTGTCGCTGCTGCTCCTCCCATGCCAGCATCTGGGTGCCCATCCCACACAGGCTGTGAAAATCCCCCAGCAGGCTGAGCTGGTGGATGATGATGCCATGTCACAGATCCGCAAAGGCCATGACACCATGTGTGTGGTGCTCACCAGCCGCCACAAGAACCTGGACACCGTGCGGGCTGTGTGGACCACGGGCAACATCAAGGCAAGCACCCGCCCTTGCCCAGGGCCTCTCCTCACTCCTGCCCCTGCCACCTGCCTGCCCAGAGAGGCCACCCATGGGGGACAGTGTGAGATATGCCGTCCCTGCCATGACACCATCTGTTTCTCCCATCATGGTCATCACAGGCTGCCATTTCTTGAGCACCTGTTGACAGGCCTGGCCTCCCACTGAGCATGTCAGGTGCAGCACTGAGTACCCCCCAGCCCCATCAGCACACCGACACTCACGTTCGTGCCCCCACCCTCACCCTCGGGATCACACTACACCCCACTGCCCCACCCCCTGACGGTGCTCTGTGTGCACAGACGTCGGTGGACTCTGCTGTGGCCATCAACGACCTGTCGGTGGTGGTGGACCTCCTGAACATCGTCAACCAGAAAGCGTAAGTGGCTGCCGAGGGGGAGGGGCGGGGGACAGGGCAGGGCTGACGGCAACATGTCCTGGCCTCTCCTAGCTCCCTGTGGAAGCTGGACCTGTGCACCACGGTCCTGCCACAGATCGAGAAGCTTCTGCAGAGCAAGTATGAGAGGTGCGTGTGGGGACGCCACGCCTCCCTTGAGGAGGGGCAGGGAGAGGCAAGAAGCCTCCTCCAGGACCATGGGAAGGGCCCCCAAGGGCCTGGGTGTTCCTGTGAACTGGCTGTGAAGCATCGCTGCCCCCTCAAAGGTCCAGAGGTGGGAATGGAAAAAGGCGTGTGTGTGTGTGTGTGTGTGTGTGTGTGTGTGTGTGTGTATGTGTGTGTGTGTGTGTGTGTGTGTTTCTGCCCCTCTCCTGTGTTCCCTGCTGTTTGTCTGTGGCCCTGGGTCCGTCTGTGACTTCATGCATCTGCCCTTGAAGCTACGTCCAGACGGGCTGCACCTCCCTGAAGCTGATCCTGCAGCGGTTTCTGCCCCTCATCACCGACATGCTGGCGGCCCCACCCTCCGTGGGTGTGGATATCAGCAGGGAGGAGAGGTGAGGGCCAGGCAGTGCCTGTGTCGGGGGCAGGGGTGCCACAACAGGTGAGGGACAAAGGCCTGGGTCCCTCTTACTGACAGTCCTGCTGGGACAGCGTCTAGAGGAGGCGCTGGTCTGGGGCCGTGGCTCAGGGCGTGGTGGGCATGGCCAGAGCTGGGTTCCTCCCTGGCCTGGCTGTGCCCCACAATCCCTGGCAGGGCTGGGTGGTTCCGCTCTGGGCCTCCGCCTTCCCCTGGGAGGAGGGGCTGGAGCAGTTAGGACAGCAAAGGCCCTGGGGTTGGGGGTGGTGGCAGTGCCAGCTGGCCCTCAGGCCCTGCCCTCTCTACAGGCTGCACAAGTGCCGGCTCTGCTACAAGCAGCTCAGGAGCATCAGCGGCCTGGTCAAGAGCAAGTCGGGCCTGATCGGCCGCCACGGCAGCACCTTCCGTGAGCTGCACCTGCTCATGGCCAGTCTGGACTGAGGGACGCGGTGGGCGGGCGCCCGGCAGCCCACAGGGCCCGGCCGCAGCCCCCACTCCTGTTCCTTCTGCACCCACCGGCCCATGAGCCTCTGCCTGGCCCCTGCTGCTGCCCTGTGGCCGTCCTGGAGGAGGTGACGCTGGTCCCTGGCCACCTCTGCAGCCCCAAACTCTGAGACAACTCTCCAGCAGCAGCTGCCCAGCTTGGCCCAACTGTTGCTTCTTGAGGCAGCGAACTGAGCTCTGGGGCTGCTGCTGTAATTTATAAGGCAAATTTTATTAAATTTGTAACTATTCCCAGGTTTCCACGCCGGGGATGTTTTCCGCTGGTCACAAGGCTCCCCCAGGCCCAGGAGTGCCTGCCCCGCCTCTTCTGAGGTGAGACCACGCCCACTCCATGCCCTGGGGCGGGGCTCCGGGCCGTGTGGCCAGCAGGGGGCAGCAGAGAACCGGGCTTGTGGGACAGCGCCGGTTCAGCCTGGGAAGGAAGGGAAGGTGGCAACCACCCTTCCACATTGGGTGGTGAGGGGAGGGGTGGGCCCCACCAGCCACACTCAAGCTGTCTATGGACACCGCCAGGCTTGCCCAGAGCCCAACACCCACCTCTGTCCCCCAGGACGCCTCCAGGGGCAGGACTGGAAGGGCAGCTGCTCCTTCCTCTGAGCAGGGCTCTGATCAGCTGTCATTCCCAGGCGGAGCCCCCAGCAGTGGCTGGTGGGAAAGGGCCCCCACTCTGTGGTCACTGCAACAGGTGGGCTCCCTCCTGCTCCCAAGGCAGTGACCGGGTGCAGCCCCGCCCCGGGGTGGTCAGGGTCCTCTGGGCACTGGAGGAAGGTGGTGTGGACCTCTGGCCAGTTGACTGAAGAGGGAAAAGGCCAGGGCAGAGGGTGGACACAGGGCAGGCAGTGGGTGGCACCCAGCAGTGACCCAGAAGCCCAGCATGGTTTGGGCAAGGCTTTGATGAGCCTTTAAGCTCTCTCCAGCCTTTATTTCCTTCCCATCAGTGACATGGAGGGATGCCCCCGCTGGGAGCTCGGTCAGTTATTGTGGGCACACTTTGGGCACTGCCTGAGGCAACTGTGACCACAAACAACAGAAAAGGTGACCCAGGATGGGACAGCATGGGCTCCCCCGAGTCACTAAGGATGTGTATCCCTAACTGACCTAGAGGACAGATCCTAAGGCGCTGTGGGGTGACAGCCAGCGGGCAAGTCCACAGAAACTGCCAGTGCCACCATTCCCCTGATCAGACCAAGAGGCGCTCACAGACCAACTATTTCAGACCACACTTGTGTAAAAAGGCTTTTATTTTAATAAGTAAAAATGGCTAAGCTTCCAAAAGTTCTTAAATAGGATTTCAGAGAGAAGAAAATTCAAGAGGCCAGTGAGCCAAGCAGGTGAGGGTGCAGCAGAACCCCCCCACACGCCAGCTGCCTCTGCCAGCCATAAATACGGCACGGCCCCGTGGCAGGAGACCGTGTGCCTCTGTCACATCCCAGCTGCGGGACCCCTCCTTGGAGGAGAGGGACGGGCAGGGCTGCCCTTGGGCCACCAACGCACCGCAGTCCCCATGGTTCCTGGGCCTGCTGGAGGTTCCGCCCACCTGCTAAGGAAGGGGCTGGCCAGCCCTGCAAGCTGAGGAGCTGGGGCAACCTGGAGGAGAACCCTTGTCAGCCCCTGGCCAGGTGAGAGGCTTCCCCTCCACACTCCTGCCCTCCTCATGGGCCCAGCTTGCTGACAGCCCACGCCTGCCAGGAAGAGCAGCCACCCCCGCCTTTCCACCCATGCAGTTTGTGCTCAGAGCCACAGCTGAGAGACACCGTTTCTTTCTAAGCATGTTTCTCATCTCTGAGGGGAGATGGGACAGAAGAGGAGCCTCCGCTCGCCTCCACCTCCAGGGTCCTGGCGCTGCAGCAGGAACATGCCAGTGAGGCCTCAGGCCCAGCTCCAGGCCCAATGTGGTGGGCACCTCCGTCACACAGGCAGCGGCCGCGACCTCCCTGCAGGGGCACCGGAATCATCAGCTTCCTGTCCACTTGCCCACTGGCAGCCCACGGCAGGTGCCTCAGAGCAGGAGGGAACGCAGCAGAAGCGCACAGACAAGCAACAGCGGAGACTAGACCCAGCCCTGAGCAGCAGAACGTCCCAGCGCAGCCCTGCAACCCATGGCAGGCAGGCGGGCGGGCAGCCCTGAGCCACTGGCCCCACACTCACCTAGAGACTGCAGCCCCAGCCGTCAGGCTGAAATCAAAGTGACAGGCGTCTCACTGGTGGGCTTGCCTTGGGCCAGGACCTCGCAGGACCCTGCTGCTGCTAACCCTTTGGACCCAAGGATGGGCCAGCCCCTTCCATGACCTGGGCTAAGCAGGGGCTGGAGCCCTGGGTCCGGGTCCTGGGGCAGGCTCACTCCTCACCTGGGACGCATGCAAGGCCTGCCATTCCCACCCTGGGGGCAGGGAGGGCGCTGCAGGGGCTGTTCTGGAGGGGGCTTACTGTACAGGCTCGCAGCCCACCCCCAGGGAGCAGGGTCCTGGGGTAGAGGTGGCACCCCAAGCTGGGACCTCCTTACACTGCCTCCTCCCCACAGACTTTCCGTTTCCCACCTGCAGAACGGACACAGCTTGGTCCGCCCTGACTCCTCCCTAGGGGGCACAGGAGGTTGTAAAACAAGTTCTGGAAAAGTCTAAGAACTTTTTTAAAAGGAAAGGAAAAAAAGCCCATCAGGTAAAGGCAGCCTGGTGACTATAATCCTGGGAGACACTCCCCCTCCTACCCTGCCACTCCCCCCAGACTCACCCGAGGGCTGCAGCTTCCTCCGGATGGAGCCAGGGCGGCTACTGGTCCCGGAGCTGGGGGCTGAATGGGCCCGTGCCGAGGGCTGTGGTATCTGACAAGCTGGCTCCCACTGTGGATGGGGAAGGGCAGGTGGGTGGGGGCCACGGCTGCCCTGGCCCCCCACCCCACTGTGCTTCCTACTCCCCTGCCCTGCCTCCTGACCTCAGAACACTCAGCTTCCTCATCTGCAAAATGGGCATGATGCCCGTGCCCCAGCCTCACGTTATGGCAAGAATTAAATGAGATAATACATGTAAAGAAGTCAACTAGTTACCACTTAGCACCTACCGTGGCCAGCTGGTCACCCCACAGGAGCCTTGGAGGCCAAGAATAAATACCTGCACTGAAGAGGCTTCTGGCTGTGGGTTCCAGCTGTAGCTCCACCCACCTCCGGCAGCTTCCTTCCCCCGCCACCCAGCTGCTTCTGGACGTTCCCGCCCAGCTGCTTGGTCCTGCCATGACCCAAAGTCTCTGACCCAGGGCTACCTGAGCCAGGTCTTGCAGTCCCCGTACCTCTAGATGCTCCTGGCTTGACCAGGACCCAAGCTCTGCTCTGCGTAGCCCAGGCCCCAGCTCCACAGAGCGCACCCGCTCAGCAAACTTGAGGGAATAGAGTGTCTCACTGGTGTTCTTCTCCACCGGGGACACCTAGGGGACACGAGAGCTCACTGCCCACCTGGGCCAGCTGGAGGGGCAGCAGGGTCACCAGAGGGAGCTCACAGCTGGAGACGTCAGAAGGCCTCCTGGAGAGGACCGAGGGACGGGGTGAGAGGGCTGGCAAGGTGGCAGAGGTGGCATGGTCAAAGGTGGAGAGGAGGGACTGGGAGTTACACCAGGTGTGTATGGCCAGGTCTGGGGCAGGGACGCTGTTGCTGACTCTGGAGCTGCTGAGACAAGGGTCCCTCTGCACAGCCTGGGGTGCCTGGGTCTTGCTGCTAGCCAAGCGCCTACACACTAGGGACTGCCCCGCCCTAACCCAAGGCCCTCACCTGTACCACCATGAGGGTCTTGCTGTCACCACTAAGTGAATCCTGCAGCAGGTAAGTAAGCTTGGAGTTGCGGAAGGGCACGTGGCCCTGGCGGGAGCGCAGGGCAGCAATGACATCCCCCAGAGCCGACAGCGACTTGTTGATGTGCTGCGCCTCCCGCAGACGGCTGCCCTCGGCCCCAGACTTGCCCACGCGCTCGGAGCCAGCCAAGTCCACCAGGTTCAGCTTCCCTGCAGGGAAGGCACCAAGCAGATCAGGCCTGCCCTGCCCCTGGGGGCGTGGGGATCCCCAGGCCAGGCTGCCTGCCCCCTCACCTGTGGTGCGGAGACCCGTGCTGCAGTCCACGCCTCGCACCGTCACGATGAGCAGTGCGTGCGAGCGGGAGCTGTGCTCATTCAGGTTGGTGAACTCTGTCGTGCGGTTGGTGTGGCCAAACTCAAACACCTGGGGGATTGGGAGCAGGAGGGCGAGGCACAGTGTTAAGAATGTGGTCCTCAGAGTCACCTGGCCCCGAGCACCCCAGAGGAGTGGCACCACCCCCCGCAGTTTAGATGAGGAAACTGAGGCTCAGAGAGGCGTGGGCACTTGCCCGAGGGTGCATGCTTAGGACACAGCAGAGCCTACATTCAGACCCAATTCTGTCCTCTAGAGCAGCGTGGCTGTGGCCAGGGGCCCCCTCCTCCACACCTTGTTGATGTCATCCACACTCTGCACCTGGAACTCGGTCAGCCCTGGCACATACAGCTGCCCACTGCCGTCTGGGCACAGCCGGATCTCCAGTTTTTCCTGAGGTTCTTTCCCCAGCAGGTCCCTAGAGGGGCAGGTAAGACAGTTACTCCCTCCTCCCATTTCCGGCTGCTGCTTCCACTGCACCCGGACCCCCAGTCAGGAGTGTTCCCCCAACCCATGAAGCCTTCTCCAGCCATCAACTGAGCGCATCTCCTCCTCCTCCAGCTCCTCCCCTGCACTCAGCTGAACAGGTGGAGACCTCACTGTTGCCCAGAAAGCCTGTGGATGGTGCTACTCCTGCCTCCAAAATGCAATGAGCCCCTGCAGGCAGGGCCCCCAGCTGCCCATTCCCACCCATGGCCACCTGCTGCAGCCCACAGGGAGGAGGGCAAGGACTGCCTGGGTCTGGGCTGGGGCAGGCTCAGAAAGGGCCTCTCCTCCCCCCAGGACCACCCAACTCCCTGGGCGGACTCACAACTTGCAGCTAGGTCCCCTGACAGCCTCATCTGGTCCCTGCACTCCCTTCAGGAAGACCCCACTTCCTATCTCCCGTTGCTCCAGCACCACCAACCCTGAGGACCCCAAAGCTGCCCCTGAGGCCTGCTCCCCTCACGCTGGGGCTCCCACCTGAGGACCTCATTGTAGATCTCGGCAGCGCTGACGGTGATGGTGTACTCCCAATCGGATGCCTTATCCTGCACCTCGGAGAAGAGCAGCTGCAGGGCCCGCTGGTTGATACCTGGGTTCTCGGGGGTCCCCTGGGGGCAGAAGGAAAGGCCCCAGTAAGCCAGGCCTGTCCCTGAAGACACTCATGTGGCATCTGTCCCCCAAGCCCTTGGCTACCCCTCACAGGCAAGCTTCCTTGCCCAAACCTCCTACCTACATGCCACTGTCCCCCAAAATGTCCTCTGCCAGCTGCAGGCTGCTGCACCTCTATTTCCCCAACATTAAAATGGCATCGCCCTGCCAGGACTGCCCTGAGACTTAGGGTACAGCGCTGGGGTGAGGGGCCTGGCCAGACCACACAGGGCAGCTGATGGACAGATGCATACCTGGCCCTGCAGGGCCACCTGGGTCACTGGAAATGAATGACCCCACCACTGCCCAGAAAGGGGCTCAGTCTCAGGGAGGCTGTGACCTGGGTTCTGTGGGTGATGGAGAGGAGGCACAGGTGGAGCAGGACAGGGTCTTGGGGCAGGAGGGGTGGGCCAGCCTTTCTAGAGGGAAACCTGGAGTCCCCACCTGGGCCCTCAAGGCCCTGGGAGTCTGACCCTCGCCCGTCCTGACAGCACCTCCCGCCCTGTCTGTTCCTGCCGCCGGGGCCTCCTGGCCGGGCCTCAGGCACGGCTGGTGTGCTCCGTGCTCTTGGCCTTGGTCCTGCACTCCCTCTGCCCCGGGTGCTCCTATTTGCCCCTCGGCCGGCTCAGTCATCTCCCTCAGGGAGGCTGCGCCTTCGCCCAGCACCCCCAAACACCCTGTCCCTTCCCCCTTGTCAGTTCCACACCCCTGGCTTCATTTTTCTCCCTGGCCTGACAGGACACTCACTGATTCGTGTGGACACTGCTGTCTCCCCACAGCCAGGTTGGTCCTGTGGGGCCAGGGACTGTTTGGGTCACAGCCGTGCCTGGCACAGGGCCTGATACGCCTCAGGCCTCAGCAGACATGCTTGAGGACAGACGCTCTGATGTTCGCGGGGGTCACCTCAACTCTAAGCAACTCCAAAACAGAGCTGGGAGCCCAGGGAGCGCTGCAAACACCCCCTTCCTCCTCCGGCCCAGCCTGGCCTGCCCCTATTAATGAGTCTCACCAGTCCCAGAATCCAGATGGGAAATGGAGGGCCGCCACGGCAGGCCCCCACCCAGCAGGCCCGCCCAGCCCTAAGCCTGTCCAGACGCCGGGGACCTGGCCTCCTGCCGACCTGGGGAATCCCACTGCACCCCTCAAGAGCCAGGGTCAGCTTTCCACTGCCCTCTACCCACAGTCAAGCTCCTTCCTAGTCTCAACACCTGCCTCCCTGACCGGCCACCTGCTCCACTATGCCTGGGAGGGCACAGGAGACCAGCAGGGAGAGGAAGGTGTGGCCTGGGCAAGAGCCGGGCTCCCCACAACAGCCTTCACATGCCAGTCTTGCCCTGGGATCTCCTTGAGGACTGAGACCCACCCCTCATCTCATTCCCCAGGCCCGGCCCGAGGCAGCTGTAAAGCAGGAGCGTGCAGTGCACGCTCGTGAAATGTAGCCCAGTCCTGAGAGCCAGGTACCCTGCCCTGGTCTGTCCCCAGGCTGAGATCCCTGTCATGAAAGTCCCCCCTTGCTTCTCCCCCAGCCCTGCTGGGTGCATCACGGGTGCCCTTGGGCAAGGGGGCCCCCTCTTCAGGCCTGGTGCCTGGGGCTAACACAGATAATGATAGCCTCTGCTTCTGGGTTGTGAGGACCAACTGAGGCAAAACACATTGCACAAAACCCCAAGACCAATGAGGGAGCCTGCATTCCCTTTACA
The DNA here is from genome assembly GCA_963574635.1 of Cheracebus regulus. NCBI lineage: Eukaryota > Metazoa > Chordata > Mammalia > Primates > Pitheciidae > Cheracebus > Cheracebus regulus. Next base: position 11,298 of record CAUYQU010048307.1, read on the forward strand.
CTTCACTGTGAATCCCCACCCTGTCGGGCAGGCACCTACCTCCATTGTGTACGTCTTGCCGGCCCCTGTCTGGCCATACGCAAAGATGCAGACATTGAAACCGTCGATGCAAGAAGTGATCAGGGCCTGCACCTCCTGGAACACCTGGGAGAGTGGTGGGAGGGAGGCTAGGGGACTTCCAGGGCCGTGGGGACCAGGGCCCCCCACCAGCTGCGAGTCCAGCCACCTCCCCAACAATGCTGTCCTTCAGCAATACCACAGCATGTGTTACTGCAGTCACTCAGCTCAATGATTCGTGACTCATGAGTCACACATTAGACATCAGTGGGCAACCGAGCTGCCCAAAGATTGCAGGGAAGACAGGCCAGCACCTGGTGCCCGTCCCCCAGCTCCTCCTGCTCCCTCTCTCAAAGAGCGCTCAGCACAAGGAAGGCAGAGGCCAGCACATGCCTGGTGCCTCTCTGGCCTGGGCCTGCCTGCCAGCCACCAGAGAATGGGGGCAAAGGTAGAACAAGACATGAGCACAGGCGGGCACAGGCATGGCAGGTTGGCCTGGGCAGATAAGGGAAGAGTGGATGCTGAGAACACATGGATCTTATACAGCCTAGGGGGTTAGGGGGATCCCTAGGAAGGCCCAGGGGACTGATACAGGAGGGTACTCCTGCGTGGAGATGGGCAGGATCATGAAGATGGATGGGGCCATGTGCTTCGGCAGTCACAGGCATAAGAGTGGGAGGGGCTGTGATGGTAGGAGGGGTGGGAGGGGCCATGTGGATGGGAGGAGCCACAGCCATGAGGGTAGGATGAGCTGTGATGGTAGGAGGGGCCTTGAGAGTACATAGGGCCACACAGTAGAAGGGGCCATATGGATGGGAAGAACCACAGCCATGGTGATGGGAGGGACTGTGGGTGAAGCCATGTGGTAGAAGGGGGTGTGGATATAGGAGGGGCCACATGGTAGGAGGAGCCACAGCCGAGAGAATGGGATGGGTTATGACAGTGGGAAGGGCCTTGAGGTTGGGTGGGGCCACACAGTGGAAGGGGCTATAGGGATGGGGGGAACCACAGCCATGGGAAGAGTTGGGCTGTGTCTGGAGCTCTCCTTCCTAAGCAGGCTTCCAAGGCCTTCAGTCTTAACTTCCCACCCTCTTCTGTCCTCCAGAGGAAGGAGCCAGACCCTGGCTCCCCACTTTGTATTCCTGCACCCCAAACTCTTAGGCTTCTTCCTGCCCAGCTCCTCTCCCTCCATGTGAGTCCATCTTTCCCTCCGTCCACCGCTTTCCCTCATGGGGCTACACTCACGTCCTGCTGCGAGGCCTGTGGGGAGAAGACCTTGTCCAGCTCGAAGGACACAGGCTTGCCCTTGTGCAGCAGGTGGATGATGGAGTCATCATCGGCATCGAAAGTCACAGCATTGGTGGCCTCAGGTCCTTCCCCGTCCTCTTTGGTGACTGGCCGGACACGAGCAATCACTCGGATGTTCCCTGGGTTGGTTGGGGATGGATGGAGAGATGGGCCCAGGCTGCGTCAAGACCAGTCTCCACTCTGGTCCCCTGGTCTGCCCCAGGCAGACTCGTTAGCCTAGGCGTCCCCCAACTTTTAAGCATAGTCCCCTAGGGGAAGGAGGTCCACAAAGCTGTTATCAGTCACTCACACTATAGTATGAATTCACTTAGTACATTTTCTTCCCGAACAGACCAGTTGACAGGGGTGGCATTCTGCCTTGGGGATGGGGTGGAAAAGTCAGTTGTGGGGCTCAGGCACTGTGCCCAGTCAGGGTGAGACACCAGAACGGACACTCTCTTTTTCTCCCTGGACTTCAGTTTCTTCCTCTAGACAATGAGGGGCTTGAGCCCCAAAGAGCAAAGAGCCTTGTCCTGAATGGCAGGACAGGGCTTGGGAATCAGATGGGCATAGAGGCCTAGGCAGCAGGTGGTGACTGGCAGAGTAACTGAGGGCCCAGATAGTGGGGCTGCCACAGGGGTATCTGGTGGCACGAGCTAGTCATGCCACTATCTACTTCCAGCCTTCGTTGGGATCCCTGTGCTCCTGGAATGAGGAGGAAACACCCCCTGCCGCCAGCATGGCCCACCTGCCCTCTTGCTTCACCCATCCATTCCAGCTCACAGTCCAGGTCTCAGCTCTAACTCTGCCTTCTCTGGGAAGCCCCTCAACATACATGACTGTCGCATACTCAGGAGCCTGTCTCAGCCCTCAAAGCGGGCAGGGTTGGGGTTCCTGACAATTAATCAACCATTAGTGTCCATTCTCATACTAAAGTGAGCACAGGGAAGCAGTCTGTGGGGCTGTGAGCGTAGCCTTGACTAGCCTCGGGCTGGAACGGCCCTGGGCTCAGGGCAGGTGCGCTAGAGCTCCATGTAGTGAATGGTGGAGTATCCAGCTTCACCAGGACCCAGGTCAGAACAAGCAGCATTCCAGCCGCCCCTAACCTAATGCTGCAATACCACACCCCTTGGCCACCCAGGGCCCGGGGAGTCACCTGCTCGGGCACTGGGGCCAGGGCTTCTGAGCTGGACAGACCCAAGTTCAAATCCAAGGCGGAACATTTACTAGCCATGTGGCTTTGAGCAAGTTCCCTGCCTTCTCTATGCCTCCGTTTCCTTATCTACAGAGATAGGATTAGAATAGTACCTAAGTGGCAGGGTGAGCTCCAAGCATGACTGCCAAGCCAGGTCGAGGCCCCCGAGGCTGGCACCCACCCCCAGCCCTCCCTAGTCACCTTTCAGCCGTACGAGCTCATTGTGGCATTTCTTGCGCAGCTGCAGTTCGCGGCGGTACTTGCGCAGCAGCTCCTGGTTGTTGCTGTTGACCTCCTCGATGGCCTGGCCTATCTGGTGGGGGGGGGTGGGGGTGCACACTGCCGTCAGGGGGCTGGTTCCAGCAGCCTTGCCGGCTCAACTGCCCACCTGCGAGGAGTGCTCACTGCCTCCCGCCCCTGGCTGAGAACCTGACACCCACTGTCACATATCAGACGGTCCCAATCATCCCAATCACCCCTCTGGGTAGGTACTGCTTCCATTCCCATTTTACAGATGAAGAAACTGAGCCCCAGAGAGGCTAAGATGACAGCTCGAGGCTGCTGTTGCACTTGACTATGCAATTCCCCGGACTCAAATTCCAGCTCTGCCCCTGAGTAGCTGGGGACCTGAGACCCCTGGCTTAATGTCTTTAAGCCTCAATTTTCTCAGGGGGAGGACAGGGATAATACCATCTAACTCATGAATCTGTAAAGATCTCCCAGTTACATTTCACAGGGGAAAGATGCAAAATCACACACACAGTATCACACTGTATGCGAATCACAGATTCCACCCCTGCCCCGCTTTTCTTTTTTAAGACAGGGTTTCACCATGTTGGCCAGGCTGGTCTCGAACTCCTGACCTCAGGTAATCCACCCGCCTTGGCCTCCCAAAGTGCTGGGATTACAGGCTTGAGCCACCACACCCAGCCCACACATCTCCTTTCTGAGGTAGAAGGAAAGTATATACAGTCATCCTTGGTAACCGTGGAGGATTGGTTCCATGACACCCCCACCCTGGGATATCAGAATCTGCAGATGCTCAAGCCCCTGATATAAAATGGTATCATGTTTGCCTGTAACCTACACACATCCTCCCACTTTTTTTTTTTTTTTTTTTTTTTCGATACAAGAGTGTTGCTCTGTTGCCCAGGCTGGAGTGTAATCACAGGTCCAGGGACATGGTGGAAACTCATCGTGAGTGGCATGATCTTGGCTCACTGCAGCCTCGACCTCCCAGGCTCAAGCTATCCTCCTACCTCAGCCTCTTGAGTGGCTGAGACTATGGGTGCAAGCCACTGCACTCAGCTAGTTTTTAAATATTTTTTGTAGAGATGGAGTCTCACTATGTTGCCCAGGGTGGTCTTGAACTCCTGGGCTCAAGTGCTCCTCCTGCCTCAGCCTCCCAAGTGTTGGGATTACAGGCGTGAGCCACTTTACCCAGCCCCTTCCATGTATTTTAAATCATCTCCACGTTACTTATAATACCTAATACAATGAAATGCTGTGTAGGGGCTGGGCGTGGTAGAGTTCAAGACCAGCCTGGGCAACATAATGAACCATATCTCTAATAAATAATTTTTAAAAAATATGTATGTAGCATGTTTTTTGTTTGTTTTTGAGATAAGAGTCTTGCTCTGTCACCCTGGCTGGAGTGCAGTGGCACAATCTTGGCTGACTGCAACCTCTGCCTCCTGGGTTCAAGAGATTCTCCTGCCTCAGCCTCCCGAGTTGCTGGGATTACAGGCACCTGCCACCATGCCTGGCTAATTTTTATATTTTTAGTACAGATGGGGTTTCACCCTGTTGGCCAGGCTGGTCTCAAACTCCTGACCTCATGATCTGTTTGCCTCGGCCTCCCAAAGTGCTGGGTGTGAGTCACCTTGCCTCACCTGCATGTTTGAAATATGAAGTCATCTGTAACATGTTTGGTTTAAAGAATCATAGTAAAGGCCGGGCACAGTGGCTCAGGCCTGTAATCTCAGCACTTTGGGAGGCCGAGGCGGGTGGATCACGAGGTCAGGAGTCGATCCACCCACCTCTGCTGCCAATATGGCGAAACCTCGTCTCTAGTAAAAATACAAAAAAATTAGCTGCGCATGGTGGTGCGTGCCTATAGTCCCAGCTGCTTGGGAGACTGAGGCAGGAGAACTGCTTGAACCCGTGAGCCAAGATCGTGCCACTGCACTCCAACCTGAGTGACAGAATGAGACTCCGTCTCAAAAAAAATAAAAAAAATCATAGTAAGACAAATACCCAAATACCTGCCCTGAGCAGTCTAGTTTCAAACAGGGCCTATAAGGGTAGCAGTTAAGTGTCATGGCAGGCGGGGCAAGGCTGCTGTCTGAGGGGCTTTGAGCTTTGGAGGGAAGCCCTGGGTGGATGTCATGCCTCTCCCAGTGCAGCCCTCAGCCTGCACCCTCCCACCCGCTGCCCTCGCTCACTTCAGCCTTGACGCTCCTGAGTGCCTCCTGCAGCAGTAGCGGGAAGCCGCGCACCTGCCGCTTGAGCCCGTTGTAGTCATTGGTGAGGGTCCGAAGTGCTGGCTGCAGCGTCAGCAGGTTGGTCCGAACGCCTGTGGGGACACTTAGGTGTGAGGCTGGAGGGGATGAGGGGCTGCGGCGTGGGGCAGACAGGGCCCAGCCGGCTAGCTCACCTGCCAGATTCTCGTGCACAGCCTTCATCTCCACCTGGGCTCTGGCGAAGGCCTCCTCAATGGCCCGGTTCTTGTCCTCCTCCAGGGACTGCATCTCCTCCAGCATCTGCCCATGCGCCCGCTCCAGCTCTGACTCGTACATGGCAATCTGGCAGCCACACCAGGAAAAGGTTCAGTAACTCAGAGTGTGGGAGGGAGAGGGGCAGGGGCCATACCGAGAAAGAAGCCCCACTGCTCACTTCCCATGCATGTGAACACACGTGTGCACACACACACAGAGCAGAGGGGTGGGGTGGCCTTCTCTCCCTCCCCCCATAGTGCTGTGAGCTCTGTGCACTCGCCCCGGCACCAACCCAGTGCTGACCACATATCAGGTGCCCATGCCACATGCCCTCAGGAAGGTAGGAGAGCACCTCTGTGATGACAGCAACAGGTGCCACTGTCGAGCTTACTGAGCACAGCCTGTGTGCTGAGCCCTTGGCAAAAACCTTCTTGGGATGACGTTCCTGAGTCCCCACTGCACAGTGGGTTCTGGAACCAGATAGTGTTGTAAGAGATGAGGAAATGGTCTCTGGACAAAACTCACCTCGAGCCCCATGGCCATCAGGGTGAGGAGGGACTGGACCCCATGTCTGCGGGTTACCGAATGTTTAACCGATGCATTGGCCCAAGGGCCTGCCTCTGGCTTCCTGGCCAGGTGTGAGCCCCCACGCGGCCTGCGTACCTGTGCCCGGAGCCGCGCGGTCAGCTGGTGCGAGCTCTGAAGCTGCTGCTCCATCTCCTTCAGCACCTGCCTCTGCATGGCCACCTGCTCCTGCAGGTGCTGGTTCCGGGCCTGGGACTCGCTGAGGGCCTGCTTGGTCTTGGGCGACTCTACCTCCACTGTCTTGATGACATACTGCGGGGCGAGGGAGGAATGGCACATGGAGCTCAGCGGGCACCAGACCTCACCCCAGATCCTGAGACACAGCCGGCCAGGGGAAGGAACCCTCAGGAACATCCTGCTCAAAAAGGCAGGAAAACCTAGACGAGCCTTGAGGTCCTGGCTTTCCAGAAAGCTGCGGGGTCTCCTGGAACCTTCTCATCTTAACAAAAGGCTACTGTGAGCCTGGCTGGGGCCCCATCCTGGGACAAACAAGAAAGGCAAAGGTGAGGGTAGAATCCAGGGGTTGCGCTGCCTCTGTGCCTGGCACCTCGGCTGCTGGATACCTACTCAGTGCCTGGCCCTGGATAGCAGGAAGGAGATGGCGCAGGACCAAGCACAGAACTGGAGTGATTCCTCCACCTGTTTGCACCTACCTATTCACCAGGACAAGCCCCTCTTATGGGCCGGCCACCAGGAGCCTTGGGCGGAGGCACAGATCAGGTGGGCCAGGGCTCACCTTGACAGGTGGGGACTGGGCCCGCAGGCTGGCGATGGTCTCGTGGCTGTCACGCAGGCGCCGGCTGAGCCGCTCCTCCTCCTGCGCCTTCTCAGCCAGGCAGTCCTTGAGCCGCAGCTCCACCTCGGCCAGCCGATCGGTCTTCTGCTGCACCTCCAGGTTCAGCTCTGACAGCATGCCTTTGCTTTCCGCCATCTCCAGCTGCAGCTGGGACAGCTTGTCACGGAGCTGGGCGCTCTCCTGCAGCCATTGGGAGGCACTGGATGAGTGCAAGGGACAGGCTCACGGTGAGGAGCCGGGGTGGCCCTCCAGGACCAGCATGGGGACCTCGGCCATTCTGCTCACCTGGCTGTGCTCACAGCCCGGGCAGGGGCCCTGTGGCTTTGCGCGCAGCTCCTGCAGCTCGGCCTCGCAGCGCCGCATCTCCTGCCTCAGTCGCTCATTCTCCACCATCAGCAGATCCCGGTGCTTCTCCAAGTCAGTGCCCCCCTGCAGAGAGCCAGGGCCGAGGGGGCGCATGTGGCAAGGGCAGAGGGTGAGGAAAGGAAGAGGGGCCAGTGGAGATGGCACAAAGGCAGGAGAGAGAGGAGAGGCGTGGAGAAAGGCAGAGGGAAGGAGAAAAAGAAAACGGCAAGGCGCGGAGAGGAGGGGATGAGCTCAAGAGAGAAACGAAGAAAAAGACAGCGGAGGGCCGAGTCGAGAGGGTGGCAACCCAGGGCCTGCTCTCCCTGCTGCCCCCACCCTCTTCTGAGCGTGAAAGTCACAAGGAGAGACATATTTATACCAGGTCCACACTCCCGCTTAACGGCAGCAACGGAGAAGGAACCTCCCACCCCTTGGAGCCTCGAGGCCTCCAAGGGCCCTAGGAAATGGGGATAAGCACTCTTGGTGTGTTTCTGAGATAGGGTGGGATGTGCAGGCTCGAGAGAGAGAGGGTCACACCCCCGCCCCTGGCAGGGCCCATCTGCACAGGGCCGGGCCAGCCCCCTGCGCTGCCCCAGGACAGCCTTGTGGCCTCACCAGCTCGGATCGCAGTCGGCTCACTTCCTGGGCCTGGCTAATGAGCTTCTCCTTCAGGTGTTCCACCTGTGGGCACAAAGTCCAGAGCGAGGTGAGCCTTGGTCCTCAGCTGCAGCCCACACCCAGGCCTCCTGCCCAGCAGCAGGGATGACTGACGTGGCTGTGGCTTCTTTTAAGGCTGTGACCTTAGGTCCCACTGTGTTCAAGCATCCCGTCACACCTGGGACCTCAGATGACAGAAACCTGCGCTGGTGCTGACAGCCTCCAGCGCCCTCTCCCTCCACAGGACAAGCCAACCCCGGCTCTTCGGGAAAGCCCAGAGAGCAAGTGCAGCCAAGGCCGCCCCAACACCACCCGGGCCCACCAAGCGGCACCCCACCCTTGGGACCCCTCACAATGCGAGCCCCTCCTGAAGACTGTACCTGCCTGTGTATATGTAACTTTATGTTCTCTCTCCTTAAAGGGGCCCCCAGATTGTACACACTCCAGGCCCTCCGAGCCCTGGACCCACCCTGGCCCAGACCCCAGAATTTTCCACTTGGGGTGGTCTCAGGCCTAAGTCAGCCCATGGAGATGGGGCTGCCAGTGGCCAGGGCACACTTGGAACCTGTCTACCCTGCTCCCACTGCCTTGCAGGAGAGCTGTGGTGGCCACAGCTGTTAAAGGGGGAAGGGGGTGTGCACCCCATGAGGAAGCCATGGCTACCTGGCTTATCCGGACCCCAGAAGAGGGGACACCGTCATGGTGCCAGTCCCCTGAGGGCAGATCCCAGGGGCAGCCCTCTCCTAGAGCTGTCCTCCAGCCAGCCATCCCCTCCCAAGGCCCACGACCCTGGTCTCACATCAGCCCACCCCCAGAAACCTCTCCTGGGGAAACAATCTGCAGATACCGACTTTGGCTCCAGCTTCCATCAGGGCCTGTTTAGGACTTTTCTTGCAGAACATCTCGTGGTGAGCACCCCTCAGCTTGGGAAAGGGGCACTAAGAGCCAGATTACTATGTGGTGGTTTAGGAGGTTAACACAGCTGGGTTCTTATTACTAAATACAAGCAACAACGTCCACTGACTACAGGGAACAGCCAGGTAAGGTGGGTAAGGGGCTGTGCAGGGCTGGGCCCCCAAGAATCCCCTAAGAAGTCAGCCACCATGTGCTCCCCTCGGACCACAGGAGGTGGGAACACACACCCAGTATCGCCAAACTTCTCATCTTTCAAGAGATGCCTAGGCCAGCCTGGGCAACATAGCAAGACCCCATCTCTACAAAAAGTTTCAAAACTCGGCCAAGTGTGCCAGTGCCCCCCTATAATCCCAGGTGTAATCCGGAGGCTTAGGTGGGAGGATCACCTGAGCCCAGGAGTATGAAGCTGCAGTAAGCTATGATAGCGCCACTGCACTCCAGGGTGACAGAGCGAGACTGTCACAGACACACACAAAAAGAGGCTTAGGGTCTGCTCCCTTAGCACAGCCAGCAGCATGCATCAGCCATAGTGAAGACAGGCCAGACAGTTGGATTTTGGGGGTGTGTGTGTGTGTGTGTGTGTGTAAAATCTCCCTACTTTACATGGTTGAGATGTCATCAAACAAGTCTGTGTCATTAAACAAGGTAGCGTTTGGCCTCGGAGGTCCCTGTCTCCCGGGGCTGGGGAGAGCCGCTGACCCACAGCAGCCAGGCCAGCTCTGAGGTCAGGGAGGAAGTGAGCCAAGGGATCCACCCCCACCTCTGAGGAAAAGTCCAGGGAGCTGGCATTGCCTGCTCGCAGTGACATGGGGGATTCCAAGATGCAACACCCAGCTGAAAGGCTGGGGGCCCAGCCAGGCCTCCTGGGGGACAAGCAGGTGACTCAAGGGCCAGGCCCCAAGAGGTCAGCTCTGCCACCACCTGCACAAGCGCATTCCTTCCTAGCAACACGCTGGGCCACAAGCCAGGCAGAGAGGCAGGGCTCGTGCCACTTCCCTGCCCGCTCAGTGCCCGATGAAAGGACGGCTCAAGTCCTTCGGCCCCGGGTGTGAGCAGGGACAGTTTGCATGAGGCAGCCTTTCTGCTTTAGTCCTAAAATTGAGAATACTCTGAATACCTGGCATTAGAGTGGGCAGGTGAATTACAATGTGAATATATGTTACATAGACTATTAGGTCATCATTACATTCATGTTTATCAGTTTTAAGGGCTCATCAACATATTAAGTCAAAGGAATATCTGAAAAACAATTGAGTGTACAGTACTAAAAGTAGGGGGTCTCCGGACTGTGGAATTATAGTTGACAAAATCTTCATGCTTTTCAGCAAATTTTTTTTTTAGATGGGGTCTCGCTCTGTCACCCAGGCTGGAGTGCAGTGGCACAATCTAGGCTCACTGCAGCCTAGACCTCCTGGACTCAAGCCGTCTTCCCACCTCAGCCTCCTGAGTGGCTGGGACTACAGGCACATGCTACCACGCCCAGTTAATTTTTTTTTTTTTAATGTATAAACAGGGTTTTGCCACTGGCCTCAAGCAATCTTTCCCACTTCAGCCTCCCAAAGTGCGGGGATTACAGGTGTGAGCCACTGTGCCCAGTCAGTAATTGTTAAGTCTCAAAGAATATGTATTCCTACTCTCCCTACCCTGACATAAGCGAACTGACTTCCTTTTCAAAAGGTTGGCGTCTCCTTCCACCCTGCTCCCCTCCCCAGATAGGCTGCTACCTCAGCACGGGGCTGGGCATGCTGACCTTGATCGTCTCCACTGCCGCCACTGCCAGGCACTCAGACCCCAATGCAGGGAGAGTGGGGTGTGCCAGTGTTTGCTGGGGGTGGGAGGAGGGATACTGACAGGCCACCTGCCTGTAGCCCAGGGTCCTGTTCTGTTCTTGCATCACAATGGGAACCTGGGGGCTCCTGAGCTCTGTCTGGAATCTCAGAGGGGCACCCAGAAGGAGGTGACTGCAACCAGGGCAGGCTCAAGAGCATGGAAGATGGGGAGGGAGTTGAGGAAGGGCCTGTAAAAAGCCCCTTTGTTCAGAGATGTCTGACAGTAAGTCATCTCAGGCTTATCGTGGGCAGCACAGCAGGGGAATGTGGCTGAGACGGCGGACTGGCACCATGAGCACCCTGGCCAAGGCACCAGTGGCCTGCTCCGTGGCAGGTGACTGGCCAGCTCTACTGGGGGCTGTAGGTCGAGTTTGTGGGGAAGATGCCCGCTTTCTCCTGCACTTGAAGGCACGCAATCTCTCAGAGGTGGGGAAACCGGGCAAGAAGTCAGAGAAACGGAGGCACCTGAGGAAAAGGGATGGGAGACGGCCTGGTAGCAGTGAGAGCCAAGAGCGGGCAGGGCCGGAGGGTAGAGCTTCCTCAGGGGAGACCAAGGGCCCTTCACACACTCACCTCGGCTCCCAGCCAGCGAGGGCCATCTGCGTCTCTACGCCCAACCGGGGAGGGTCCTGAGTGCCAGCCTGGAGCCAGCACACAGTAGGGGCCTGATACATACTTGAAGTAGCCCCAAAGGGGCAGCAGCCACATGCCTGAGCCCAAGAGACAGGACAGAGGAGAAAGCAGCCTCCCCACCAGACCGCTGAGACGGTCCCAGGGCAGCGTAGGCGTCAATGCAGGGCTGAGGACGGACCAGGCTGGGGCTGTGGGACACCTTTCCCAGGCCCAAGCTCCTCATCAGCCAGAGCAACTGAGTCACAGGCCTGGTGCAGGGGGCCTCAAGGGGCCTCCGCCCTGCCTGCTCAAGGGGAAAAGGGAGCTGGGCCTGTCTGCTGACTTGACAACACCTGCATTTACACATTGCAGGCTCAGCTGAGGGCGAGGCTGGCCAGCCCAGGTCTGTGTTTTCTCAGCTGTCTGCTCCCAAGGCGGCCTCTCAGCATCGCAGAAAGAAAACTGCTGGTTACCTCCTTACCTCCCACCAAGCCCAGTCAACGATCATCAGCTGTCGGCTGAGGAAAAGAGGGCTCTCCCAGGCCAAAGTTGTTGAGCTGGGAGGGCCAGAGGGCCTGGGATCCAGAAGACCCCAAGGGAACTCAGCACAGGGGCCAGCGGGCGGACACCCTGTGGAACCCGCAGAAGGCCTGATCCTGGCTCTGTGACCACCCACCAGGCCTGTCTGTTTCCTGTCCATGCCACCCTGCCTCTATTGCCAAGTCTTCACCTCTGGCTCCTTCTGCCACTGACGGGCAGTAACAGCAGCTGGCAATTCAAATTCTCAAGCCAGGCTGCCCAGGTTCTAATCCAGACATTCCCTTACCTGCTGGGTAACCTTGGACACACCTCTTAAGTTATCTGTCTGTTGGTTTCCTTATTTGTGTAATGAGGCTACCTCACCAAGCCTGTCTCGAGGATTAAATGAGATGATATATGTGAATGAAAGGTCTGTGAAGGCAGGGATTTTTGTCTGTTGTGTTCAGCACTGTACTCCCAGTGCCTGGAACAGTGCCTGGTACACAGTAGGTGTTCAGTATGTACATGCAGGAAGAATGCCGAATGCACGAGGGGCCAGCCAGAACAGGGCTTGTGGATGAGGTTGGCAAGCAGAGACAGAAGGGACAGTGGGGCTGGAGTGTGCTAAAGGATGCTCACCGCCACCAAAGGCAGGAGCTGCCACTCAACCTCAAGCAGTGGGTGTCATGTGGGAATGTCAGCCCAGAGGTGCTGCCACATCTTTCAGTATTTTATGACAGAAAGGAACTCCAGAGTTTTATGTGAATTTAATTAAGATTTAAATGTTGGAATTAATTTGATTTTAAAAGCAAGGCAATTAGAACTAACAAATTCATCAAAGTTGAAGGATATAAAATCAACACAATAAAAATTGGTTGCATTCCTACAACTAACAATAAACAATCCAAAAAGGAAAGTAAGAAAATAATTCCATTTACAATAGCAGCCAAAAGAATAAACTGGGGAATAAACTTAACAAAGGTTAACTATTGTATGCTAAAAGCTACAAAATATTGCTGAAAGAAATGAAAGATGACACCAGTAAATGGAAAGACATTCCATGTTCATGGATTAGAAGACTTAACATCAAGGTGCCGATACTACCCAAAGTGATCTACAGATTCAATGCGATGCCTAACAAAATCCCAGTGGCATTTTCAGGAGAAATGGAAAGATCCATATCAAAGGACACCATATAGCCAAAACCATCTTGAAAGACCGAAGGTCTCACACTTCCTGATTTCAAAACTCACTGAAAAGCTACAGCCATCAGCTGGGTGTGGTGGCTCACACCTGCAATCCCAGCACTTTGGGAAGCCAAGGCAGGCAGATCGCCTAAAGTCAGGAATTTGAGACCAGCCTGACCAACATGGTGAAACCCAATCTCTACTAAAAATACAAAAATTAGCCAGGTCTGGTGGCAGGCGCCTATAATCCCAGCTACTCAGGAGGTTGAGGCAGGAGAATCGCTTGAACCTGAGAGGCGGAGGTTGCAGTGAGCTGAGATCTCACCACAGCACTCCAGCCTGGGTAGCAGAGCGAGACTCAATCTAGAAAAAAGGAAAAAAAAAAAAAAAAAGCTACAGCAATCAAAGTGTGGTATTGCATTAAAACAGACATAAAGACCAATGGAATGGAATACAATAGAATACAGAGTCCAGAAATAAACTCTCACATATATGGCCAAATGGTTTTTGACAAGGTTGCCAGGACCATTTAATGTGGCAAAGGGTAATCTTTTCAACAAATATTGCTGAGAAAACTGGATATCAAAGGCAAAAGAATGGAGTTGGATCCTTACCTTATGCCATATACAAAAATTAACTCAAAATAGATCAAAGAGGGCTAGGCGTGGTGTAATCCCAGCACTTTGGGAGGCCAACGTAGGAGGACTGCTTGAGCCCAGGAGTTCAAGACCAGCCTAGGCAACATAGGGAGATCCTGTCTCTACTACAAGTGAACAAAATTAGCTGGGCATGGTGGCACATGCCTGTGGTCTCAGCTACTAGGGAGGCTGAGTTTGGAGGATCACTTCAGCCACAGTGAGCCTGGATCACATCACTGCACCACAGCCTGGGCAACAGAGAAAGATCCTGTGTCAAAACCAAAAATCCCAGAGACCTAAATGTGACTGCTGAAACTATAAAACTCTTGGAAGAAAATATAGGTGAAAATGTCATGACGTTAAATTTGGCAATGGCTTCCTGGATATAACACCAAAAGAAGATGCAATAAAAGAAAAAGATAAGTCGGACTACATCAAAATTAAAAACTTTTTATAACAAAGGACACCATCAACAGAGTAAGAAGGCAACACAGGAAAAATACTCGAAAGATTTTTCACTGATGAGGAGTTATTATCCTGGATATATAAAGAACTACAACTCAACAACAAAATATCCAATTAAAGAATGAGCAAAGAACTTGAATAGAAATTTATCCAAAGAAGACACACAAACAGCCAAAACACATATGAAAAGATATTTAATATCACTAGTCATTAGGGAAATGCAAATCAAAACCACAATGAGAAAATAAAAATAAGCAGGAGCGAGTCCCAGCTACTCCAGGAGGCTGAGGCACGAAGATTGCCTGAGGCCAGGAGTTCAGAGGCTGCAGTGAGATACAACCATGAATAGCCACTACACTCTAGCCTGGGCAACGTAGTGAGACCTCATCAATAAAGAAAAAAAACAAGTGCTGATGAGGATATGGAGAAATTGAACCCTTGTGCACTGTTGATATGAGTGTAAAATACTGCGGCCACTATGGAAAACAGTATGATGGTTCCCGAAAAAATTAAAAATAGAACTATCATATGATCCAGCAATTCCATTTCTGGGTATATACCCAAAAGAGTTTAAAGGAGGGATTCAAAGAGATATTTGTACACTCAAGTTTATAGCAGCATTATTCACAGTAGCCAAAAGGTGGAAGCAACCCAGGGATGGATTAATGGAAAAACAAAACAAACAAAATGGGGCATAGCCATACAATAAAATATTGTTCAGCCTTAAAAAGAAAATTCTTCTCCAGGCTTAACTTGCTTAAAAAAAAAAAAAGAAAAGAAAAGAAAATTCTGACCCATGCTACATGGATGAACTTTGAGGACATTATACTAAGGGAAATAACCCAGTCACAGAAGGACAAATATTGTATGATTCACTTACATGAGGTCCTAGAGTAGTCAAACCCATGAAGACAGATGAAGAATGAGGAGTTACTGTTTAATGGGGCCCAAGCTTCAGTAGGGAGAGATGAAAAGAGTTCTGGAGATGGATGGTGTATTAGTCAGTTTTCACACGGCTATAAAGAAATACCTGAGACTGGGTAATTTATAAAGAAAAGAGGTTTCATCAGGCACTTTGGCTCACACCTGTAATACCAGCACTTTGGGTGGCTGAAGCAGGTGGATCACTTGAGGTCAGGAGTTCGAGACCAACCTGGCCAACATGGTGAAACCCACTCTCTACTAAAAATACCAAAGCAGGGCATGGTGGTATACACTTATAGTCCCAGCTACTTGGAGGCTGAGGCAGGAGAATCACTTGAACCCAGGAGGAGGAGGTTGCAGTGAGTTGAGATCATGCCACTGCACTCCAGCCTGGGAGACAGAGACTACGTCTCAAAAAATAAAAATTAAATAAATAAACAAATAAAAGAGGTTTAATTGACTCACAGTTCCACATGGCTAGGGAGGCCTCAGGAAACTTACAATCCTAGTGGAAAGAGAAAGAGACACAAGGCACGTCTTCCATGGCAGCAGGAGAGGGAGTAAGCATACGAAGGGCAACCTTGCTGGGTAACCTTGGACACGCCTCTTAAGTTCTCTCTGTCTGTTGGTTTCCTTATCTGTGTAATGAGGCTACCTCACCAAGGCTGTCTCAAGGATTAAATGAGATGATATATGTGAATGAAAGGTCTGTGAAGGCAGGAATTTTTGTCTGTTGTGTTCAGCACTGTACTCCCCAGTGCCTGGAACAGTGCGCAATATATAGTAGGTGTTCAGTATGTACATGTAGGAAGAATGCTGAATGCATTCTTGCCACTTTTACACCATCAGACCTCATGAGAACTCACTATCACAAGAACTGCATGGAGCTCATTCACCTCTCACTAGGTACCTCCCTTGATATGTGGGAATTACAATTAGAGATGAGATTTGGGTGGCAACAGAGAGCCAAACCATATCAGATGGTGATGGTGGTTGCACAACAGTGAGAATGTATTGCTCTTAAAAATGCTTCAGATCAGCCAGGGGTGGTGGCTCACACCTGTAATCCTAGCACTTTGGGAGACTGACGCAGGTGGATCACCTGAGGCAGGAGTTCAAGACCAGCCTGGTCAACATGGTGAAACCCCATCTCTACTAAAAATACAAAAATTAGCCAGGTGTGGTGGTGCATGCCTGTAGTCCCAGCTACTCAGGAGGCTGAGATGGGAGAATTCCTTGAATCCAGGAGGCAGAGGTTGCAGTGAGCTGAGATTGTGCCACTGCACTGCAGCCTGGGTGACAGAGCAAGACTCTGTCATTAAAAAAAAAATGCTTAAGATGGTAAATTTTATGTTACATCTATTTAAAAAATATTTTTTTTGTTGTTAAAAAAAAGGTGGCCAAACAAGATACATTCTAGTTTTTCAGCCTGTGACCCCTGAAGACAACTTTTTAAGGTTCACTCTTGAGGTGCAGGGGGCAGGTAAGGAGTGTGGTGAGTCAGGCACAGTGGCTCATGCCTGTAATCCCAGCACTTTAGGAGGCTGAGGCAGGCAGATCTCTTGAGCCCAGGAATTCGAGATCTGCCTGGGCAACATAGCAAGAGTCCATCTGGACAGAAAATAGAAAAGTTGGCTGGGTGTGGTGGGCACCTGTGGTCCCAGTTATTCAGAAGGCTAAAGTGGGAGGATGGCTTGCACCTGTGAGGCAGGGGCTGCAGTGAGCTGTGATCGTGCCCCTGCACTCCAGCCTGGTGACAGAGTGAGACCCTGTCTCAAAATTTAAAAAAAGGTCTAGTGAGATCTGGACAGCATGTCACATTATTGGGAACTTCAGGAACCTTGAGGCCATGGCTCTAGGGACATCCACAAGAGGACAGGGGAACTCGAGCCAGCAGGACATGGCCTGGGACTGCTGTTACCAATGCTGGAGAGGGTCATCCCAACAGCCACAGCCTCCTGTGGTCACCAGACCAAGACGAGTGGCCTCTGTGGCCTGGGACAGCTGGTGCTCAAGTACTGTGGACCTTTCGCCCACATGCTCTCAGTAACACAACTACCTCCTCCTCCTGACACAGCAACGAGGAGGCCTGAAAAGACTACTGCAGCCCCAGAAGCCCAGATCCCAACAGTGATCATGGAGCCCCACTAACTGAGTTGGCTTTGCCAGTAGGGCAGGGGGATTTCATAAGATCATTTTTCAACCCCTATTCCCCTGAGGCAGGTACTATTATTATCCCCATTTTACAGGAAGAAAAACTGAGCTCCTAAGAGGGTAAGCCTTGGTTAGGCAACTTACCTGAGGTCATCTGACCAGTAAGTGGTGGACCTAGGACTGGAACTCGCATCTGACTGACCCTTGCAGAACCCTCACCCTTAGCCATGAAGCCACACGGCCTTGTAGGAACGGCAGTGTGAGGAAGCAGCCGGTCAGAAGCCAGTGTGGACAGGGCTGGGAACAGGGCCCCATGGAAAAGAAGACTCCACAGAAACCCCTGGCGGGCTTTGCTTAGAGAGGCAATGTTCAGAATTCCAGGAAAGTCAAGTCTGCGTCAAACCACAGCAAGGCTAGCAGGAGACCAGGGCAGACCGGGGGTGAAAGCCCAGGATGCACCACACGTACCAGTTGACCATCCTTTTTTCTGTCCGCTCTTACAACAGATCCACTCCCAAACTGCAATGCAACATATGTGAGCCCCGGTTGGGAGAGTGGGAAGTGAAGGCTCAGAGAGGAAGTGACTTTCTACAGCTGCACAGCTAGTGCGTGGCTCAGCCAGGATAGAATCCTGCTCACGGGATTCCAAATCCCAAACTCTCCCAGTAACAACAATGGCGGTGGCCACAGCAACACTAATGACTCACTAGGGATCATTTCATCAGGTCTATTATTATATCCATTTCACAGATGAGGAAACTGACCTGCAGAGTGGTAATTAACTAGCCCAAGGTCACATAGCTAATGAGTAAGGGTTTGAACCCGGCTCCAGGTCCATGTGGTTGGCCACATCTCCACAAGGTTGGGCCCTCCAGAGAGCATCTCAGAGACCTGGAGCTTCAGGTGCGTCCCCTGAGAAATTTCCAGAAAAGAGCTGCAGTCAGAAAGTTCAAGGACAGGCTGAGCATGGTGGCTCACACCAGTAATCCCGGCACTTTGGGAGGCCGAGGCAGACAGATCACCTGAGGTCAGGAGTTCAAGACCAGCCTGACCAACATGGTGAAACCCCATCCCTACTAAAAATACAAAAGTAGCTGGGTGTGGTGGCACAAGCCTATAATTACAGCTACTCGAGAGGCTGACGCATGAGAATCACTTGAACCGATGAGGCAGAGATTGCAGTGAGCCAAGATGGTGCCATTGCATTCCAGCCTGGGCAATAGGAGTGAAACGAATGAACAAACGAACAAACAAAAGGAAGGAAGAAAGGAAGGAGGGGGGAGGGAGGAAAGAAAGAGAGAGAAAAAAAGAGAGAGAAAGAAAAAGAAAGAAAGAGAGAGAGAGAGAGAAAGAATGAACGAAGAAAGTTAGTTCAAGGACAAACTGAGAACAAAGACCAGGAACCATTCTGAATTCCTAAGTAACTTGCGGGAGTGGGGTAGGCTCAAGGGTTCTCCTAAGAGAGGCTGGAGTGCTAGGGTTCAAAGAACTAAAAAGGCTGGAATGTTTCACCCTCAGTTTCCCTTCTTAAAAAGTAAGGTGATTCTGGCTGGAGGTGGTGGCTCACGCCTGTAATCCCAGCACTTTGGAAGGTTAAGGCAGGTGGATCACAAGATCAGGAGTTCAAGACCAGCCTCGCTAAGATGGTGAAACCCCATCTCTACTAAAAACACACAAAAATTAGCCGGGCGTGGTGGTACGCGGCTGTAGTCCCAGCTACTCAGGAGGCTGAGGCAGAAGAATGGCCTGAACCCAGGAGGCGAAGGTTGCAGTGAGCCAAGATCGCACCACTGCACTCCAGCCTGGGTGACAAAGTGAGACTCGGTCTCGAAAAAAAAAAAAAGTAAGCTGATTTTGTTAATTAAAGGAAAAAATGCTTTCAAAAACCTCTTTATAGTCACAAAAGGTTAGATATTATGATTTCACATATATGAAATGTTCAGAAAAGATAAATCCATAAAACCAGAAAGCAGATTAGTTGCCAGGGGCCGCAGGGCAAAGAGCATGGGGAGTGACTGTTAATAGGTGACTGGAGGATTGAAGATGTTTGTCAATGACACACTGGGGACAGGTGCACTGCCATCTTAATATACTTACCACCGACCACTGAATTGTACACCTTCAAGGGGAGAATTTTAAGGCATGTGAATTATATCTCAACAATGCCCCTTTTCTCTTTCTTTCTTTCTTTCTCTTTCTTTCTTTCTTTCTTTCCTTTTTCTTTCTCTTTCTCTCTCTCTCTTTTTCTTTCTTTCTCTCTTTTTCCTGTTTCTTTTTTATATATATGTGAAATAGAGTTTCACTCTTGTTGCCCAGGCTGGAGTGTAATGGCGGGATCTCAGCTCACTGCTTCATCTCCCAGGTTCAAGCTATTCTCCTGCCTCAGCCTCCCAAGTAGCTGGGATTACAGGTGCCTGCCACTACGCCCAGCTAATTTTTTGTATTTTTAGTAGAGACGGGGTTTCACTATGTTGGCCAGGCTGGTCTCAACTTCCTGACCTCAGGCAATCCACCTACCTTGGCCTCCCAAAGTGCTGGGATTACAGGCGTGAGCCACCATGCCTGGCTCACAAAGCCCTTTAAAAAACACTTGTTTGCAAAATGAAGTATCTGAACAGCCTAACTGGGGAAGGCCGGGGAAGGAAGAGCGGCTGCTTGGCCTCTGCCTGAGGCCAGACACATGTTCTGCAGGGTGGGCCCTGGAGCCCCTGCCACCCCCAAGGCTCTTGAGCCACTCCCCTCCTACCACAGTCCCTTTGCACTGGTGGGGGCTCAGCTCAGAGTGTGCTTCCCTCTGCTCTGTCCCAGAGCTCAGCTCAAGACACCCAGGGACAAGCCCTCGAGGCCATGCGTGTGCCCATCCGCCGAGCCCTTCCCACTTTATGTGAGCGTGTGAAGCAAATGTTTATCTCCCCCCAGGCAGAGCCTCCACGAGTGGGAGCCTGCTGTCCGCTGGGGTATCCCCCATGCCCAGCTCAGTGCCAGTACAAAAGCGGAGTGCACAAATACTCGAGGAAGCAGGCAGGCACGTAGCAGGCAGGAGGATTCAGAGCTGGCCTAGAGGAGCCCCCGTTAGTGAGGAAGGCAGGCCCAGACAGTCAAGTTGTGGGGTAAGTGTGTAAGAGGAAGACACAGAGCATGAGGGGTGCCCCAAGGAGGCCCACCCAACTCAGCAAGGGGCAGGTGGGCAGGCCAGGCCATTCTTGAGACGAGGACACACCTGTAAGCTGGAAGAAATGCTGCATCTCAAAAGCACACATACTATGCTGCCCCCAGAACTCAGAGAGCAAGTTACAGCATCACGTGATGTGCAATAAGCAGACATCAGCATGTCCAGGCCCTCTCTTTGCTGGCTCATGGGACACAGAAAGAACTTAGTTCTTCCTCAAGGACAGGCTGTCAACAGAGAGCCCTGGGCCCAGAGCTCAGGGGCCCCACAGTCGGGCCAGGGCACTGGATCAGAAGTGGGGATGATATGGCAGACGGGCTTGGGGACCTTGGGGAAGTGGGCAAGGCTCAGACATAGCCACAGAGACAGACACCGAGGGAGAGTGAGGAAAGAGGCTGGGAGCCCGAGTGGAGATGCAGAAAGAGAAGAAAGTGATACAGCCACACACACAGAAGAGGGCAGGTGGTCAGCCCCACGGGATGTGCAGCCCATGAGCCAAGGGTCCCCAAACGTCCTGCCCAGCCAACGAAGGAGACGACGCTGACCAGCATGAACCCTGGCTCTCCCTGGCTTCCAGAGGTTTGAAAGATCCCCTCCCCAGCATGCACTCAAACTAGCGTCCACCTTTAATGAGAAATCAAAAGAACCAAAAAAGTCCCGCCAGTCTCCCGTGGGGTGACCGTCTGATGAGTTTTGTCTGCTCGGGTTGCCCAGTGCAGGGCACTGTGGAAGATGGGTCGAACTCAGGGTGGGAAGCACTCCTGCACCCTCCTGCTCCACTCATGTCTACATTACCTCCTAGAGGGGCAGGTACTGGCCCCCAGCAACTGTGAGGAGATGGGGGCACAAGGAGGACCCGGATGGGAGGCTTCTGTGAGCTGGAAGAAATGCTGCATCTCAAAAGCTTATCCTCCAGGATGGGAGGCCTCTGATTCTTGCCACCCTACCCAGGTGTCTCCTCTTACACCAGTGGCCTGGTGGGGTCAGGTGCCCCAAGTGATGTCCTCTGACCTGCTCCACAGTGGGCAGTGGCCTCTGCCCATCCCAGCCTCCCCAGGTACCTGGTTCTGCTGCTGAGTGGATGTTGCCTGTTGGTCACTGTTGTGGAGGGCCAGGCTCTCCCGTAGGACCACCAGCTCCTCCTGTAGCTGAGCCTTCTCCTCCTGGAGCTGGGACATGGCCTCCACCATCCTATGCACCATGGGGGCCACACCAGGCGGCCCCGACAGGCTCAAGCGCCTCCCGCTGCCAAAGAGACGCCCACCTACGAGCAAAGTAGTGGCTGATGAGAGGGCAGTAGAGGCCCCATGCTGGCAGAGGAGGGGGTCCATCACTGCAGGGCAGACCATCAAGGATGACAGGGAGTGAGCAGAGGGGGTGAGCAACTGGGTGAGGGCTGGGGTGGCAGCGGTATAGGCTAGCCGGGGCCTGTCTCAGAAAAAGACACTTCCCCAGGCAGCGTCTGGGGGATGAAATTGCCTGGATCGGGACTTAACAAAGCAACTTTCACTGAATACAGCTCTCAGAGCACGTGTCCAAGGTGTGCTGGGCTAGCCCCTCTCCATGGCCAGCCTGCAAGGAACTGCTGCTGGGAAAGACAAAGGATTCTCACTCTAGAAAACTCTACTCTCCTAGGAACGTTATTTAAGTCTGAAACCCTCTCAAGAGTACAGAAGATTGGAATGGGGCTCCCCAGCCTCCCCCTGTGGCAAGTGGTCCCCTGTGTGGAGAGAGGGGACAAAGGGGAGCCACGAGAGCCATGTGCACGTGTGAGGGACAGACAGACCCAGCACCACACACATGGGGCAGGAACTCAGCCAGACAGCATCTGGCGACGATGGCACACAGGGACCCCCCCAGGCAAGACAGAGAAAAACACCTGGCCGGGTAGAACACTGCCTGAGTCCTCCTCCTCCAAAGGCCTCCCACTGTCCTGTCACCAGGAGCAAGAGAGATGGACAGATGGATGAAGGACAAGAACATAGAATCAGGGCCCATGACCTGCACACGGGCCTGGGATGCTTGTTATAGCTTGCTTCCAGGTCGCCAAGATCGGCCATGGTCTCTGCAGGTAGGGAGCAAAGAGTTAGGGGGAGAGAGAGAAGAATGGGAGGCTGGGGAGGAGGGGCAGGGGATTTGCTTCCTCCCCTCAGGGAGCACAAATGGGACCTGGAAGAGCACGGCAGAGTGAAGAGTGAAGAAGGACCTCTGCTGGCCAGAGAGCGCTGCCTTCCGCCTGGGAGCCCCGGCCTCTAGGTGTTTCCACACTAGGTCCCCAGAAATCCCAGCCCTCAGCAGGCTGGGGTTGGGGGGCTCCTAAACTCTAGGAAGGAAGCCACCTGCACCTGAAATTACACACCCCTCTGACAGCCTGGCTTGAGCGAAGCCAAACGAATAGACTCAGGCTGGACAGCGGAGTGGGGAGGGTGTGGCTTGCAGCTGGGCGAGGACATCGCAGCACAGCCCCTGGGGGTAGGGCAGATGGCTAGAAGCCTCTGCCGCGCTCTAGGAGAGCCGGAGGAGCACACACAGGCTGGCTCTTCCCTCCTCCACCCGAGCTCTCTGGAGAGCTGGAGCTGGGCATCCCTGGTTGGGTGGTGACCCTGGCTGTGTGGCCTGCACGTGACGCAGCATGCATGTCACCCAGAGCTGGCCGAGCTCCGGAGATCTGTTCTAGAGCGAGTGAGGTCAGAGGGATGCTTCCAGGCCTGCACACGGGGCAGCATGAGCAGCATGTGACAGCGTGGCCCTCAGCCCTTTGCAGGCTGCTGCAGGGAGGCAGGGAACGCACTGGACTCCCGGCCCGAGAGCTGGTTCTGCCACTCGAGAGACCTGTGGGAGGGGCCCGGCAGGAGCTTCAAGGAGAAATGGGGACAAGGGGCCTTGCCCGGAAGGAGCCTGGCACTGTGGAGATGCTCAGGCGTGGGTGGCTGTTACACAACAGGCCATGGGACAGCTCAGCTCAGCCAGAACATTGCTCAGGTCACGGGGTACCACCCCTGGAGGGAGTCCCCGAATCTCAGTGCCGCAGCAGGGGAGTGGGAAGGGGGCCTGGAGAGGGCTCGTGGGAGAGAAAAGATCTAAGAAGCTCAGGGAGGTCCCAGGAAGGGAAGGACAGGAGGACGAGGTGACATCAAAGGGGTCCTTGTGCCGAGGAGGCTGCACTCAGGGCTCAAAGATGCAGTGCAGGCATGGCCTGGCCCCACTGGCAGGTCCCCCTTGCTGTTCTCTGGAATCAGCCTTCCTCTCCTTGATGCACAATGGGCGGGGACATTGTCCTCTGCTCGAGGCAGGCCTGCACACACTCAGCCAGACCCCAAGCCCTGCCGCTCCTTCCACCGCGCGGCAAGTTCAAACTTACAAGTTAACCTTTTGATGGCAAAGGAGGAAGATGACAGGAAGGCCAGCTCCTCTTTCCTCCACATGCTCTCGGCCTCCCCCTAGCTCCTGAAGTATGCTCCTTCTCCATTCTTGCCAGGCTCTCACTTACTGCTGGGGACCCCCAGCATGGACCCGTGAGACTACAAGGGAGGGCCTGTGGAATCTTCCAGAACCAGCCAGCTCTGGACACCATGGCAGGCCCTGCCAGAGAAGAGCTGAGCCACCGGGTCCTGTATCTCAGCCTCTGGCCAGGAGAATCACAGTCCTGTCCTAGGAGCCTCTAGACCCTGGGAGCCCATGGATAGGAGGGAGAAGGCCAAGTCTCTGTCTGCCTGTGGTGGCGCCTGTGAGGCTGCCACCCTCACCCTGCTTTAGAGAGGCACTGGAAGAAGACAAAAAGCAGGGAAATTCAACCCCAGCCCACGCTGGCCAAGGGCTCTTATCACTGGGTGGGGCCCTGGACACTGTGGGAGGCAGGTGGTGAGATGAAGGTTCTATACACACCACTGTCCCTGAATCCAGGAGAGGCAGGCTGGGGTCTCAGAGCTTCGAGTCAAGCAGCTGGATTCTATCTGGGCTACCTTCAGTCAGGGAGCAGGGAGGACAGGGCGTGGGGATAGCAGCAACCACACAAGAGCCTCCCTCCTGCATCGGCTTCACCAGGGAGTGCCAGGTCGGCAGGCACACCTGCTTTACCTGTGTTCTCTACATTCATGGGGCCACCAGCTTCCCGGGCCTCCTGGGCCTACCTGGGGGCTGGCACCTGCCTCTCCCGAAGCTTCTCTTCCTTCTTCCCCTGACTCTGGCTCTTGCACCTCTTGTCCTGCAGGGCCTGCTGCCAAGACACAACCAGAATCCTCACATCAAAGGGACAGCGCTGGGGAGGGACCCTCAAGCTGGAGGATGGGGTATTCTTGGAGCTGGCATCCCGGGGCCCAGCGGGTCCAGTCCCCCACTGTGTGGGTGGCCCAGGCTCTGGAAGCAGATGTGCCAGATCCCACAGCAAAACAGTGGCAGTGCCTTCTCCTGGCCTCGCTCGGCAGCTGGCCTTCTGCACCAGCAAGGAAGGTTCTTAGGCACTTCGAGTCCTCAGGCAAAACTCACGCCATTCCTGCAGGCTCTATGGGGTGTGCTTCGGGCACACAAGCCCCACAGGCAGCCATCCAGCCCCACCACACACACAGGCCGACGTCAGGTCAGCTGCTCCCGTGCCAGCTGCTGCCACCCCAGGCACACAGCCCCCCACCTCCAGATGGGACCCCCCAGGACTGCCAAGGAGGCTGCGCACAAGTCCGTCCGAGCGGGGGAAGGGCCACGGCCCTGCCCTCTTCACTCTTCCGGCCCCACGAGGCTATCGAGAGGCCGTGGGAAGCTGTCTCCTCTTCCAGGGGGACCACAGGCAAAGGACTCGAGACAGAGAGGGCCAGTGCCCGGGCACAGGGAGAGAGGTGGAGGCACGAAGAGGTGTTTCTTCCAGAGAGCATCACCTGCCACTCACGCAGAAAGACACCCAAGGCAGGCAGCAGGGCCACATGCAAAGAGCGATCCCATTTGAGGACAGTAAAAATACAACAGGCATAGAGACAGATCCAGAGAACCATATAGACAGCGGTCCTCCGTGGAAGGCTGAGAGTAGAAACGAGTGTCATTTCAATTTGGGGGAATGAAAAGAAAGTTCCCAACACACAGAATGTGGAAGAGGGAAAGGAGGCGGCCTTACATTTCCTTTTCAATCTCTTTGGCATTTGAATTCTTAACCTTATAAACACTGGGTTTTTTTCTTTTCTTTTTTTAAACAGAGTCTCACTTTGTCACCCACGCTGGAGTTCAGTGGCACGATCTCAGTTCACTATAACCTCCACCTCCCAGGTTCAAGCGATTCTCTTGCCCCAGCCTCCCGGGTAGCTGACGCTGCAGATGTGTACCACCACACCTGGCTAATATTTGTATTTTTAGTAGAGACGGGGTTTCACCACGTTGGGTAGGACAGTCTTGAACTCCCGACTTCAAGTAATCCACCCGCCTCGGCCTCCCAAAGTACTAGGATTACAGGCATGAGCCACTGCGCCTGGCTGTTTTTTGGTTTTTTTCTTTTTTAAGACAGAGTCACACTCTGTGGCCCAGGCTGGAGTGCAATAGCACAGTCACAGCTGACTGCAGCCTTGAACTGGGCTCAAGAAATTCTCCTGCCTCAGCCTCCCAAGTAGCTGGGACTACAGGTACACACCACCATGACTGGCTGATTCTCGTATTTTTTGTTTAGAGATGAGATTTGCCATGTTTCCCAGGCTGGTCTCAAACTCCTAGGCTCAAGCCATCCTCCTGCCTCAGCCTCCCAAAGTGTTGTGACCACAGATATGAGCCACGATGCCCAGCTTTTCTTTTTTCCTAAATATCAACAGAGGTTATCTTGGAAGAAAGATGGCAGACAATTTTTGTGTGTCTTTGTGACCTTTACATTCAAAACAAAAAAATAAGTTACTCTTTTAAAAGTGCTCAGTCTAAGAAATACACTCATGGTCTAGAGATGGCAAGGCCTGTGTGTGAAGCCTGGCTCTGTCTCGACTAAGCTGTGTGACAGTGGGCAAGTTACTTACCTTCCTGAAGCTGTGTCTTCCTCATTCTTTTTTTTTTTTTTTTAAAGATGGGGTTTCACTATGTTGGCCAGGCTGGTCTTGAACTCCTGACCTCAGGTGATCCACCCACCTCGGCCTCCCAAAGTACTAGGATTACAGGCGTGAGCCACCGTGCCCAGCCCCCCTCATTCTTAAAATAGAAATGGTAATAACAGGATGGTGTCACTGAGCTTGTGTGAAGAGTAAAAGACAAATGCAGCCAAGTCCCCAGAAGGCACCGGGCGCATAGTGAGGGCTTGATATGAGGTAGCTATTATCAGGACATGAGTCCTGTAATTTTCACTTTTTTTCACTTTGACAATCGAAAAGCAAATACAGATCATTGAAAAGACAGGAAAAATGACATCAGTAGGCTCCTTAGTCCAAAATTCACCCCCTCCCTCTCTCAGCCCTGACTTCCGCTTGAGAAGGGCGGGTGGGGAGCACACCTCTCATATTTAGGAATATTCCCACTGGGCACAGTGGCTCATGCCTGTAATCCCAGCACTGTGAGAGGCCAGGGTGGGTGGATCACCTGAGGTCAGGAGTTTGAGACCAGCCTGGCCAGCATGGTAAAACCCCATCTCTACTAAAAATAGAAAAAAATTAGCCGGGTGTGGTGGCAGGCACCTGTAATCGCAGCTACTCGGGAGGCTGAGGCAGGAGAACCGCTTGAACTGGGGAGGCGGAGGCTGCAGTGAGCCAAGACTGCAACACTTCACTCCAGCCTGGGTGACAGGGTGAGACTCCATCTCAAAAAGAAAAAGGAAAATTCCCTCCAACTTAATTTTGTCTCCACCCTGTGACCAACTGCCACACCATCATGAACAGGCCTGTCAGCCATGGCGGCTAGGACAGCAGCTGGAAGTTTCCATTTGCCAGCCAGGGCAAAGGTTATACTATTTCTGGCCTGTTGGCCAAGCCACAGAAAGCACAGACGGGGCCCTGGGGGTTTGGGAATTTCTGCAACGCCTCTGTGGGGTGCATCTCAGGTTTTAACTGCCAGACAGAGGCTAGGGAGCGGGGGTGTCACTAAGCCTACCAGGTCGCTGCACTGAGCTTGGGACCCACTCTGGCCCCAATCTTTGACCCTAAAACACCTAAAGCGTAACAGAGCTTTGTGGGGGCCCGGCAGGATGTGAATGTGGAAGCCAATTGCTGGTGCCAGCTTCCCAGAGATCTTCAGCAGATCTGCTGACCCCAGGACTTAGCTGCAACCACAGCTCAACACCCCATAATCAGAACTCAAGAACAGAGCCACCACCCAACTGGAAGCTGTGGGTTTCTGACCGCTGCCTTCCAATTTCACTACCGATGGCTCAAGACAGAGCAAAGAGCGGGTCCTCGGGTTTCTTTTAACTGTTCTCTCACCAGACCTGCTTTTCTTGCAGATTTGTAGATAAGAGACGAAAATTTTGGTTCAGTTTTCAGATGAATTACATGAGAAGGGACAAGAAACACCTTGAAACACAAGACTGTCCCTGAAGCCACAACAGCCAGCATACCCATGTTCAGATCAGGGACTGGGACAAGCTCCCCGGGCCCGGACTTCCATTTGTACCAGGGATATGTCCCCTTGAAGGGTATGTGTTTCCTACATACCATCCTGCCCACCATCTGCACACATTCCTTCAAGGCTCTGTGGAAGTGTAGCTTCCAGAAAGGGCAGAATCAGTCTAAGTGGATGGTCAGGAGAACGTGGGGGAGTGGTGGGCCCTCTCATGTACCGGCTTCCTTAGGTGGGGGTGGGCCTTGGCAACATCCCCAGATAACCCTGGTGTCTGTCCTCTGCCACTGCCTTCATGGCCCCTGCCTGGTTTGCCTTCATCCCTTTGTGATAATTTAATTACTTTCTGGCACCTCTGCTAAACTCTCTCATCTCCCTTCACTGTACCTCTGACTCTAGCACAGACTGGCACATTCTAAATAATCTCTTGAAGAAATGCATTCATTAAAAATAGGCAGAGCTTGTGCTGCCCTGAAAATACTCAAAGCTATCACTGCATGAACACAACACAGATATTTATTTAAGAAGCTCACTGCAATCAGAAACAACAGAGGATCCGTTATAAATGATTGATGGTAAGCCCTGAAGTAGACTATTATTCTGCAGTATAAAAGAAAGACAGAGCGCTGGGCGTGATGGCTCACACCTGGAATCTCAGCACTTTGGAAAGCCAAGGCAGAGCTAACAAATTCAGGACCAACCTAGGCAACATGGTGAAACCTCCATCTCTTCAAAAAATACAAAAATTAGCCAGGCACAGTAGCACATGCCTGTAGTCCTAGCTACTCAGTAGGCTGAGATGGGATGACTTGGCTGGAGGTTGCAGTGAGATTGTACCACCATGCTCCAAAAAAGAAAAAAAAGGAGTTCCATATGTGTTGATAAACATGATGAGATTACCAGGACTTACCTGAGGAAAAGAACTAGTCACAGAGTAACATCTAAAATCAATAATAAAAATCATATAAATATGCACTGGGCACTGTGGCTCACGCCTGTAATCCCAGCACTTTAGGAAGCTGAGGTGGGCAGATCACTTGAGGTCAGGAGTTCATGATTAGTCTGGCCAACATGGTGAAACCCCATCTCTACTAAAAGTACAAAAATTAGCTGGGCATGGTGGCACATGCCTGTAGTCCCAGCTACTCAGGAGGCTGAGGCAGGAGAATCACTTGAACCCAGGAGGTAAAAGTTGCAGTGAGCCGAGATCATGCCACTGCACTCCAGCCTGGGCAACAGAGTGAGACTCTGTCTCAAAATTAAAAAAAAAAAAAATCATATAAATATGGCCAGGCGCAGTGGCTCACACCTGTAATCCCAGCACTTTGGGAGACGGAGGCAGGTGGATCACTTGAGGTCAGGAGTTCATGACCAGTCTGGCCAACATGGTGAAGCCCCATCTCTACTAAAAATACAAAAATTAGCTGGGCTTGGTGGCACATACTTGTAATCCCAGCTACTCGGGAGGCTGAGACAAAAGAATCACTTGAATCCAGGAGGCAGAGGTTTCAGTGAGCTGAGACCGTGCTACGGCACTCCTGGGTGACAGAGCAAGACTCAATCTCCAAAAAAAAAAGAGTTCAAAACCAGCCTGGCCAACATGACAGGTGAAACCCTGTCTCTACCAAAAATACAAAAATTAGCCAAGCAAGGTGGCGCACACCTGCAATCCCTACTACTCGGGAGGCTGAGGCAGGAGAATCACTTGAACTCAGGAGGCGGAGGTTGCAGCCAAGATCACACCACTGCACTCCAGCCCGGGCAACAGAGTGAATGAGACTCCATCTCAAAAATAAAAATCATATAAATATAATTAAGTGATTCTATATAGGAAAGATAAATAAATAAACACCAAATACTTAATAGTGGATTTCTCAAAGATAGAAGACTACAAGAGGCCATTTCTGGGTAACTGTATCTCTGCCCTGTGTAAACTCTTTACAAATGTTATAAGGCTAGTTGTGTTGAATGGTCGAATGTGTGACCAGCAGCGAGTGACTTAACCTCTCTGAGCCTCCACATCCTCATCTACAAAGTTCAGATCCAATGTTGTTTCCTGCGGCTGTTATGAGTATCATGAGGACTGACATGAGATCTATAATGCCTGGCACAGAGTCCGTGTCTGATAAATAGCAGCTATTATTACTATTATCACTGTCTATTATTTCTATATCCAAATATAAACGTAGACACAAAGTTTGTCTTTTTTTTTTTTTTTCGAGACAGAGTCTCACTCTGTCACCCAGGCTGGAGTGCAGTGGTACGATCACAGCTTATTGCAGCCTCAACCTCCTGGGCTCAAGCGATCCTCCCACCCCAGCCTCCTGAGTAGCAGGGACTATAGGAACCATCAGCCTGGCTAATTTTTATTTTTGTTTCTGTAGAGATGGGGTGTCACTATATTATCCAGGCTGGTTGTGAACTCCTGGGCTTAAGTATCCTCCTACCTCAGCCTCCCAAAGTGCTGAGATTACAGGCCTGAGCCACCACACCCAGTCTTATTTTGTCTCTTTACAGTCACTTGGTAATAACTGCAAGGGAGAAGACCCCAAGTTTTAGTGAATTCCCCATCTAGCTTTGAATTCCCACTTCAAACAAGGAAATACTTCCAAGGAAATACTCACATAACCACGTTTGAGAATAATCAACTACCCAAACCTGCCTGTTTTCCCAACACCTTCTTCAAGTTCTGCCCATCTCAGTGAAGGCCCCACGCTTCCCACTTTAACACCTCAGCCAGGGTGTGGCTGAAAAAGCTTCTGTCAGCTCCTGTGAAATTTACCCTAGCCGACTTAATAAAGCAGCTCACAGGCAGATGGGTCACCAGGGGCCTAGCAGAGAGGTATGAGGCGGGTCCTCAGCTCTCCCCTGGTGCTCCCTACCCCCAGGAGCCTGGCAGGAACCCAGCCACTGGAGGCCAAGGTACCCCCAGCCCGGAAGGCTCCAGTGCTTACCTGCAGGGTCAGATAGAGTCCGTGAGGGCTCCCGGGGCCAGCCCAGTCCACGCTAAGGGCTCGGCACTGAGCTAGGGCCGGGCGAGCTGCACTTCGGGCACTGGAGTCCTCGTCACCGCAGACTGGGGTATCTTTTCCACGTCCTGTCCCAGGACAGAGAGATAGGTGAGACACTCCAACCGCTGGCTGAAGACTGCTAGCCACGGACCATTGGCCAGGCTGCAGCTGAGCTCAGCTTTCACATACCGCCAGCTGGCCCAGATGTGGCCAGGAGGGGCTCACACGCCCTCAAACACCTGCCCCACACAGCAGAGGGAAAGGCCTGGCTCAGGGCTGGGGTGACACTCCTTCTTTACCAAAAGCCGCCCCAAGATTCTCTTCTGGAGGGGACTCAATACCCCACCGCAGGCTCCCCTATTCCCACCGTGGCTTTTTTTTGGTGGGGACAGGCATTTGCTCAACAAGGCAGCAGAAGGAAGCCGATGCCAGCCAGCCTGCCCAAAGCCTAGAGGACTTGCACAGAGGCTATGGCTTTATTACCCTGGCTGCCTCTAGGTGGCAATTTCTTCCCTGACTTCATTAAGACCAAATCCACATCAGGTGGCCCAGTCTCCATTGCTTCGGCAAGCAAATTCAGAACCAGCTAGCGTGTATCCCCTCGAGCCTCTGACACACTGCCTCCCTCACAAGTGGGAGAGAGGGTTCGGCAGCGATGTCCCAGCCACCCACTTCCACCTGCAGGGCTGAGCAGGATGGGATGGGGGCTGGCCTCATGAGGCACACTGCAGAGCCTCTACCCTGGGACATAATAATATCCCGACTGCCAGCCACTGGGCCAAGTGCTTTTCAGGCCTTACACACATCCTTTTTTTGTTTGTTTTTTGAGACAGGGCCTCTCTCTGTCACCCAGGCTGGAGGGCAGTAGCGTAATCTTGGCTCACTGCATCCTCCACCTCCTGGGTTCAAGCGATTCTCATACCTCAGCCTCCCAAGTAGCTGGGGCTACAGGCGTGCACCACCATACCCAGCTAATTTTTGTATTTTTAGTAGAGATGGGATTTCACCATGTTGGCCAGGCTGTTCTCGAACTCCTGACCTCAAGTGATCTGCCTGCCTTGGCCTCCCAAAGTGCTGGGATTACAGGGTGAGCTACCACACCCAGCCTTTACACACATCTTGATCCTCAGTTTGCTTGTTAATAAAATGGGGACAACTTCACAAGGATCAAATGGCATGAGATACACGGGGTACCCATGTAGTGCCAGGCACACAGAAAGGGCCCTCAGTACAGGCCAACAGACTACAGTTGCCATCAGCTCCTCATGATGGGGGTCGTTCTCCCCACCTCACAGTCAAAGAACCGGAAGCCTGGGAGGGTTAACAATGTGCCGATGGTCACATGGAGCCAGGATTCAAATCCCATGTGCTGACCAACCCTCTGCCAGCCGACTCTCAGGGTGGCAATATGGGGGTTGGTTGGGGGTCTCAGAGGGGCCTGGGGCAGCTGATCTGTCTGAGGCCCAGTGGCAGGCATGGCACTTCCATTTCACATACAGGATTTCATTTGACCTTTGTCTTAAATTTTTTAAGTGGATAAAAGTCTGTATGGTCATATTATCTTCACAATACCCAATTTTTTTCCTTCAGGTTGGAAAGCTGAGAGAGCACAATATTTCAAAAACCTATATGCATACACACACACACACACACACACACACACACACACAGGACTGGAAGGCTCTACATAAAATATTCAGTGACTAGCTAGTGATTTTTATTTCCTTTTTGATATTTTTCTATGTGTTTTGAAGTTTTCTAAGGGAAAATATTTCTGTTTTACCAGAAAAGCAATACTCATTCATATTACATTTGTAATCCTTAGGACAACCTTATGGGGTAGAGGCCATCCTCTAGGGTACCAACGTCCACGCTTTTCCCAAGGCCCCTGGGTCATCCCCAGCCTGGCAGTCCTATTTGGGAGCAGCCAGCCCCAGACAACTGTGGAAGCAGAGAGACCTCGGAAGGCATCAGTCCAGCTGCCACGGACAGCACAAAAGTGGTGGGAGAGAGGGGTGAATAGGAGTTTGCTGTGTGCCTCTCTGGGCCTCAGTTTCCCCTTTTGTGCGCCAAGGGGCTTGGACCTGATGGCCCAGAGGGACTCTGCTAGCTCTGACAGGCTGGCAATCTAGATTCTGTCCCTGTAGGTCAGGAGGGACAAGCAGCAGACCCCTAAAGGCACCTTGCCTGGAGAGCCCTCTCTCTCCCCTACACTACCAGGGCGACCTGCCCACGCCTTGGGAAAGGGTCAAGGGCAGCTCTCCAGCCCCGACAATCCAGCCCCCACCGGGAATCAGAGGAGCCACTCACTTCTTGTTCGCAGCACCGGGGGACATGACCCAGAAAGGAGAGCTGGCACTGACGGCTCCCTGAGGGAACAGTGGGGACGAAGACTCTGGGACCCCCACCCACCTGCTGTCAGGGTCTCTACAGAAGCACCTGAAATTAGCACATGGCCCCCAAGCCCCGCCAGGCCACGCTCCCGAGCAGCCTCAGTCCACTCCCCAGCCGTCCAGGGGCCAGCCCAGGCAGGATCAAGTGTCAGCGGCGCGCTCGGTGCCCGGGCAGCCACTTCACCTACCTTGTTTACCAGCCTGGGCAGAGATCGGAGCGACCACACGCTCTCAGGCAAGGACAGCAGCCCGCAGAGCTCTGACCAGCTCGGCCAGAGGAAAGGCGGCTGGTCCCCCTGCTCTGCGCCCGCCCGTGTTAAAATTTAACCCGGCTTCCAGGTCTCCTCTTTCCAGACAGGGGCGCAGGGAAGGAGCGCCCGGCGAGACTGACGCTCCGGCTCCACGCCCGTCCGGCTCTGGGCTGTCGGGTACCCTGTAATTACCTGACAGCTCTGACTGGGCTTAGGAACCGGTGAGAAACCTCAGTCTCATCTCTGGTATCTGGAGGAAGGAAGGGAAATAAAGAGGCATTTTAAAAATGCGGACTCACCAGTTCTCAACCTCCCCGGGCCGGTGTGTGGGAAAGGGCGGGCGGCCGGGCTGGCTGGGGCTGGGGCGGGGCGAGCCATCCCGGGCTCGGGCTCCGGGGCCCGGCCCACTCTCCACAGGCCCCGCAGCGAGGGCGTGGCTCCCAGGTTCCACGTCCTGCGAGAGGGGACCATGGCCCGGGGCTCAGCAGCCTCCTCCGGGCACCGGGCAGCCTGCGGAGAGAACAAGGGGAGATAAGCTTGAAGATCGCAGATCAGCGCGAACGCACCTCGGGCAGAGCCAGCCATCTGGAAGGGTCAACGCTCCACCGGTCGCTGGTTACCTAGGGCAGCAGCTCCAACTGCACTGTCCCCCAAAGACCCCAGGACTCGCAGGATGAAATGGGGCCTGCTGCCTTTCCGGGGTGTTTGTTTCCTAATACAGAGGCTCCGAAGTGGGAAAGGTGCATGTCAGCTGTGCCTGAGACCCCACACCTGAGTCCTTCCACGCTGAGCCCGGCAGCCTGAGGACAAGCCAGGTCCTAGCCCCACAGAGAGGAAGCACCGCGAGTCAGCAGCGTCTCCGTCTCCTTAAGTCTAATCCTTTTCCTCCAAGACATCTAATTTTCTAATTGCACTTAACCACATGCTTAACCCTTAGGCTTCAGGCTCCTCTGCCTAAGGTCTGTCAGCAGAGCAGTGAATGCTCTGAATATTAACATTTCACTGAGGGACTTGAAAGGGCCGACTGTGGCCAGTGACAAGTGAAGTTTACATACAGCAAGTTCTCATTCATGTATTCGACTAGCCTGTGCTCTGTGCCTAGCATGTGGCAGGCACCGCACGGGTGTTGAGATACAAAGATTCATTCAGTCTTCATTTAATGATGCCTACTGGGTGCCAGGCATCTGCCAGGGGTCCTTTTGGAGCAGAAGAGATGAGGCCTGAAAGCTTCCGGTCAGAAGGGACATAAACACTTCAAAAAAACCCTCACAGTCTGAGAGGCTACTGGAGGCTGCAGGTGCCAGCCAGGCACCAGGTGAGTGTGGGGAATGGAGGGGGGTGGGGAGCATTGGTCAGGGATAGAAAGCTTCAGTCAGGGACAGGTCCCTCATGAACTGGACAAATGAACAGAGCTCAGGCATTCCCTGCACAAGTCTTTATTGAGCACCTACTATGTGCAAAGCAACAATCCCAGCACTTTGGAAGGCTGAGGCAGGAGGATCACCTGAGGTCAGGAGTTCGAGACCAGCCTGACCAACATGGAGAAACCCCATCTGTACTAAAAATACAAAATTAACTGGGTATGGTGGCACATGCCTGTAATCCCAGCTACTCGGGAGACTGAGGCAGGAGAATCGCTTGAACCCAGGAGGCGGAGGTTGTGTTGAGTCGAGAGTACACCATTGCACTCCAGCCTGGGCAACAAGATGGAAATTCCATCTCAAAAAAAAAAAAAAAGATTGAACTTGGGGTAACTGAAGGACTTCTTAGTGGAGCTACCTGGGCTACTCTCCCTAGCCCTCACTGCAGTGGCCACTTCCTGCCAGGAAGTGAAGATAGCTATTTGAAGGATGTCCCCTTTCCCTGACCCACTATGGTCCCAGAGCTCACACACATTCAGGTGTGCAGCCCCATCGCACCCTGCCTGCAGCTGCACCCACATTCAGCACTCTGGGATGTCCTGTGGGGTGAATGTTCTGAAATGAACACACACAAAAGCTTGGACTGAAGCCTGGAAGAGAGGTCAGGGCTAGACACAGATTCAGAGCTAAACAGGGTCACTGATGCCACAGGTGAGGAGGCAGTCGTCAAAGCTTGAGCAAGAGGAGACAGCCATGTGATAACAGGGCTCACGGTGTGGGGTGGTGGGGGTGTGGGAAGCTGTGGAAGGAAGGTGAGAGGGGCAGGAGCTCCAGGCAAATATAGTGTCTTCAGAAGTGACCGAAGTGCAAGAGGGAAGGAGAGACTGGTCAGTGCCCAGTGTGTCATGCCACAGAGACGTGGAGGACTGGAAGCCCAGACAGGCAGACAGCCTGGGCCCCTGGAGGAAGAAGGGCAGATGGCAAACTTGGGAGGGCTCAGAGTGGGGCGGGAGCTGGGGGAGGAAGCAGCCACTTCCTTCTCCTTGGGGGTGTTTGGCTAGGATGGGAAGGACAGGATGTGGTGTCTAGAATAGGGGAGAGTTGCGCATGCTGAGGAGACAGAGAGACAGGAGTGACTAAAGCACCGAGATACAAAGAAGGAAGGAACAAGGAAAGAAGGAAGGAAGGAAGGAAGGGTAAAAGAAAGAGAGGGAGAAAGAAAAAAAAAGAAAGAAGGAAGGAAAGGAAAGGAAAGGAAAAAGGAAAGGAAAGGAAAGAGTCCAAGGGTGAGGAGCCTGAAGATCTGGTATGCCAGGCACCTTGCGAGGGAGCCATAGTCTCTTCTTTCCTTGACCTAGAACAACTAGGATGCTCCTGGGTGCAGTCTTATTGGGAAGGGGAAAGGAATGTGGGTCAAAGGACAGGGCAGAGGCTGAATTAAATACGTGGGCCAGCTCCACTGAAGAAACTGAGATGGACCAGTGTGGCGTGGAAGAAACCAAGGGGAGCAGCCAAATGTCCTCTTCTCTGGGCTGCTTGGCACAGAGCTGGGGGCACAACCAACCCTGCAGACCAGCTGTCCAATGGGCAAGGGAAGGAGCAAGACAGGTCCATCTGCATGCCAGGCTGCTGGGAAGGTGAGACGGTGCCAGGCATTGAAGGCTGACTCCTCAGTGGACAGAGAAGACTTTCAGGGAGGTCAGCTCAGTCTGAGGGGCAGGGGCAGGAGGATATAACGTTTCTGTGGTTATCAGGAAGGGAAGCGGAGGAGGCAGTCAGGAAGATAGCAGAAAGAGGAAGGGCGTGTGCCGGATCCCGAAGAGGAAAAAGCAGCTGAAGTTAGCAGCCTCAGGGGTGTGAAGGTAGAAAGTATCAAGGAATCTGAAGCCCAGGGTTCTGGACCAAGAAAGCAGCCCTCTCTCTTATTGACATGGGCATCTGAAATGAAAGCTGGTGTCCAGGAACTGCTCCCAGCCGAGGATTCGTGGGGGAGGGCAGTGGGACTGGTTCAGAACCTGGCTCAATGTTTACTAGACGTGTGACTTGGGAGAATTACTTTGCCTCTCCATGCCTCATTACCTCCCTCTATAAAATGGGGAGAACTCCACCTTATAGGGTTGCTGTAAAGATTAGACAAAGTAAAGTGTGCAGAACAATACTGGCATATACTAAGAGCCCCAACATTTTATTTTTCTGTGACTTTGCTCCAGTGGTGGGTGAATACAGAGGGGGTGGCTGGGGAAGAGGGTCTCTGCCTCTCTGGGTTTAGACCAGGACGGCAGACCTGCAGTACTCCCCCTGCCCTAGATCAGGGACATTGCAACGATCGGGGGGACAGGCTGGACAGCTGCCCAGAGACTGCAGTGGGCAGGGCTTGGTCCTCCTGGGAGAGCAGGCAGAAGGTGAGGGAAGTTGTACAGGGAATTCAACCTCCCTGCACAACATCATCTATCCTGGGCTTCCCAGGGCAACCCAGATTTCAAACCCTCTGCTCTCTGGTGCCCCTATGAACAGCAGAACTCACCACCCTGTGCCCCTAAAGTCCAGTCACTGCAAATGCAAGGCTCCATTCTGAGGCTGCATTCCTGGCAAATGACTCTCCCTGGTCAAGGAGACGGCTACTTTAACAAGGGCATGGGGAATACATGAATGGGTGCTGATCGTGTTCGGGCAGAGGGACAGCCAGGGAAGGTGAAAGGCCAGGGGTGGCCACAACCCTCAATCTTGGGATATGGAGGTTGGCAGGGGGCAGTAAATGGTACTCCAGAATTTAATTAAACATAGCTTCCTCTTTCATATCTCCCAGGACCAGGCCCTTCACTGCACCAGCCAGAGTTCTGCTCTAACTAGCAATGCGGGGCTTAGGGGGTGGTTCTAAGATCGCCCTCCCTGCTGAGACCCCCACAACTGCGGCTGTCAAAGACTCAATTCCTCACTGCCCGGAGGGCACCGGCCAAGGCCCTTCTTCCTGACCTCTGGGCTGGCGCACCCCGCCCCTGGCCCTGCCAGGAAAAAGCGAACTCCCCAGGGTCGTGGTGGGAGGGACCCAAAGGCAGCCTTCAAGGGAGCCCTGGGGGTGGGGGAGACCCCAGGTAGGGGAGGGGGCAGCGCCGATTGACAAGCCGATCCCGAGTAGGGTCTGCGCTCTCCTCGTTCAATGAAATCCAAACGGGGTCCCGAGGCTGCTCGGATCCCGGGGGACACGCCGCCCCCATGCCCAGCTCCCAGCAAGGTCCTCGACTGGGGCTGAACGGCGCTGCGGGGGGACCTCGCAGGGCGGGGTCTCCCAGGCCTTTCCCTCCCCGCGCCCCCCGCGGGTCCGGGTAGAGGGGTCCCGCGGGCAGGGCCGGCCGGGACGCGGCGCCCCGAACGGCTGGCCGGGCGGAGCCCCAGGGCCCCGCCCGCCCCAAACCCGCCCGGGCCCCCGACTCACCGACCTGGCGGAGGCAGGATCCCGGCGTCGCCGCAGCGCCCGGGGCTCGGCCCGGCCCGGCCCGCCTACAGGAGGCAGCTCCACGCCGCCGCCTCCTCGGCCCGCCCGCTCGTGCCCCTCCCGCACACTTTCCACAGGAAATGATTAACTCGGGCCGCGGCGCGTTCCCATGGCAACTAGCTCGGACCCGGCGCGGGGCGGCGGCGCGCTCCCGCACTCACGCGCACTCGAGCGCACGCGCCAGCCCGGGCGCGCCCCCGGACGGTCCCCAGCCGGCACTCCCACTCCCACGCGCACTCCCTCGCAGGGCCTCCCACTCGGGCTCTCCCGCCTCCCCGCGCCCCGCACCCGCACTGGCACACGTGTTCATGCGTTCCCTCAAGGCTCTCACAAAACATGCCTGCACACAGGCTGGCACACACTAGGCGGCACACACAATCCCCACACCAGGTGAGCCATGTGCACAGCCTCATACCCGAGTGCAGAACTTCCACGCGAGTACTCACACATACACTCCTCACATGGGCTCTTCCCATCCCGGCACACACACGCTCTTACGGGACAGTACATGTACACCCCTTACCGTGGCCTGGCACGCGCTGGCGCACACGCACTCACACTGTTTTACAGCGCACACGCACGCACACTGTTACAGCGCACACGCTCTCACTTGCTCCACCACCTACTCCTGGCCAGGCCGCCTCCCCAGCCACAGCACCTCCTACCTCTGCACCCCAGCCCCACCCCAGCAAATGAGTATCTTCCCAGCAAGGAAGCTGCCTGGGGTCTCTTAAGGTAAAACATTCCTTCAGGCTCCAGTGAAAACACACCCGTGGTGCAGCAGCTCCCAGCCTGGCCGCAGAAGGCCCTGCTCATGGGGTGCCTAGAGGCTCAGAAGAGGCCTGGGGGAGGCCAGGGGCCTGCCAGCCGGGAGAGACAGCTGACCCGGAGGAGCCACTCTGTTCTTTGTCTCCCAAACAGAGGCAGCATTTTATTCCAGAGCCAGCAGCAATATTCGCCCTCACCCTCCACACCCCGGGTGCGGAAGAGGAGAAAGCCAGTCACTCTGAAGCCAGCCCAGGCAGGCCGATGTTTCTGCAGATAACCCCAGGAGGGTGGGCACCCTGCCCCTTCCTGCTTGTCAGCAGATGGCCCAAGAAGAGCAAGGAGAAGACTGGAAGGGGTTGTGCCACTCCAGGTGGGTTCTGTCTCCTGCTGCTGCCCAGGCGCTGGGCCGCCAGTCAAGAATCTTGTCCAGAGACGGAGCCAAGGGCCTGGGCCTCAGATTGTTCTGGACGCCAGAGCAGGACAGTCAGCTGGAAGCAGCCTAGTGCATGGCTTCTTTGCCAGCTGAGGTTCCTCGGTGAAGGCCTGATAGAGGGTGAATGTCGCACTCCTGAAATGATTCCCTAGAGTTAGATTTCCACCTGAGACCACCACAGCGGAGAACCCCACCTCCCCATAATGGGAGAGAAAGCCTTATTTGGGGAGTTATGCTCTCTGAATTCTTCTGCCTGCCCTCCAAACAGCAGTGATCCAGGGGACTGCAAGGGTGGGTGAAGGCGAAATGTCTCTAGAATTCTGATTTAGTGTCTATCTCCCTGATTATAAGCCCTAGGGCAGAATGTTTGTCCTTAAAGTCCTGGTTCAAAACCCGAGGCTTTGTCTTCCTTAGGGATTGGGACATTGACATAACTGCAGGTTCCTTCCTACCAAAGCCAAAGCCAGATTTTTAAATTAATAATAACACTTACTGTTCTTTTTCTCTGATTATAAAAGTAATAGATGTTCATTGTAACCATATCCCACCCACTGGAGATAAATGCTGCCAACACTTTAGAAGTCTTTTTTTTTCTGTGCACATAATAGATGCATTATTGAAGCCAACACTGTGTCAGGCACGGCACTAAGCTCTTCCTAAACAAAATCCCATTTAACCCTGAGCACCCTATGAACACCAGCACTGTCATATTCCCATTTTTCAGGAAAGGAAACTGAGCCTCAGCAAGTTTGTTCACAAATGCAACGTATGAATAGAGCTATGAGTCCAATAGATGTGTATGTGCCACTCCAGGTGGGTTTTTTTTTTTTTTTGAGACGGAGTTTCACTCTTGTTGCCTAGTTTCACTTCCTTGTCTAAGTGTTTATGCAGATGCACACGCACACACATCCGCACAGTACTGTCAGATGCATATGGGTATAAGAGCTTATTAAGATCAAAGCAGCAGGCCTGGCATGGTGGCCCACACTTGTAATCCCAGCACTTTGGGAGCCCAAGGTGGGCAGATCACCTGAGGTTGGGAGTTCAAGACCAGCCTGACCAACATGGAGAAACCCCATCTCTACGAAAAATACAAAATTAGCTGGGTGTGGTGGTGCATATCTGTAATCCCAGCTACTCAGGAGGCTGAGGCAGGAGAATCGCTTGAAGCAGGGAGGTGGAGGTTGTGGTGAGCCGAGATTGCACCATTGCACTCCAGCCTGGGCAACAAGAGTGGAACTCGTCTCAAAAAGAAAAAAAAAAAAAGATCAAAGCACCAGGGAAGGAAAAAGAAAATTGAAGTGTAAAGAGGATGTATTTTTGGAATTCTAGTAAAACTCTGATTTGAAATGTACAAACTACTTGTTTCATGGTTGTTGCATTTTTGAGACAGGATCTTGATCTGTTGCCCAGGCTGGAGTGCAGTGATGCAATCATAGCTCATTATAGCCCCGAACTCCAGGGATCAAGTGATCCTCCCACCTTAGCCTCTTGAGTAGCTGGAACTACAGACACACCACTGTGCCTAGCTAACTTTTTTTTTTTTAAGTTGAGATGGGAGTCTCACTGTGTTGACCAGACTGGTCTCAAACTCCTGGGCTCAAGGGATCCTTCTATCTCAGCTTTCCAAAGTCCTAGGATTACAGATGTGAGTCTCTGTGCCCGACTCAAATTTTTTTTTTTGAGATGGAGTCTCAGTCTGTCGTCCAGGCTGGAGTGCAGGGGGATTACAGGCACACACTACCACACCCAAGTAATTTTTTTTTATTTTTGGTAGAGACGGGGTTTCACCATGTTGGCCAGGCTGGTCTTGAACTCGTGACCTCAGTGATCTGCCTGCCTCAGCCTCCCAAAATGTTGGGATTGCAGGCATGAGCTACTGTGCCCGGCACAAACTCAATTAAAAATATATATATATATATTGTGTAGAGTCAGGTCTAGCTGTTGCCCTAGCTGGCCTCCGAATCTTAGCCTCAAGCGATCATCCTGCCTCGGCCTCCCGAAGTGCTGGGATTATACACATGAGCCACCATACCATGCCCATCCCAACTGTTGGAATTTAAGAATGTACAATGTCACCAGGAACTACATACTGACTCCAAGGTCATTTCTAACCCAGAAACTTCGCCGATGATTTACATAAGAAACTGCCAACTCTCCTGGCCACAGGGAAGATGGAAGTTTTGCTGAAACCTGGCCATCCCAACACTGAAGTCCTAAACCCTTGAGGGAGGACTCTTGAGTTCAGCCTTGACCCTTTCTGCCCACCTCTGGCAGAGGCACAGCTGTCTCCAGGAAGGCCAGACAAAAGACAGTGTCCAGAACATTGCAGTTCCATGCCCACATCAGCCCATCCCCAGGCAGGGCTAGCAGCGCCATCTTTGTTGTGTTCAGACAAGATCAGGTGTATTCAGGGTGGTATGGCCATAGACTTCTTTTTTTTTTTTTTGGAGAAAGCATCTGGCTGTGTCGCTCAGGCTGGAGTGCAGTGGTGCGATCTCGGCTCACTGCAATCTCTGCCTCCTGGATTCAAGTGATTCTCCTGCCTCAGCCCCCCGAGTGGCTGGGATTACAGGCAGGTGCCATCACGCCTGGCTAACTTTCATATTTTTAGTAGCGACCAGGTTTCGCCATGTTGGCCAGGCTGGTCTTGAACTCCTGACCTCAGGTGATCCACCTGCCTCAGCCTTTCAAAGTGCTGGGATTATAGGTGTGAGCCACTGAGCCTGGCCCATCTTTGTGTTCAAAGGAACTGAAACCCCTTACCACTCAAGCATTCGTCAGAGAAGCAGCCAAGAGCCCCAGAGTTTTGCTCCCCAAAGGGAAGGAAAGAAGGGGAATGAAAAGCCAGATAGTGTTTAATCTGATTCTCATAGCAACCCAGAGTAAAGCACAGATAAGATTTACAGGATTTTCCTGTTTTAAATGATTTAACCTGAGATCCAGTCTTCTCTGAGTCTTTGCAAATGTTCTCGCTGCCCAGAAGGCCTCTCTCCTTCACTCCATTCCCATCTGCCTCTACTAACCCTTACGTGGCCAGTTCCACACCTGTTTGTCCCTCCATCAAGCTTAGAGGTCACCTTCCTTAACCCTCCCAGGCACCAGCAGGCAGGCTCACCCCCTGCAGCATCCCCAACCCTAAATCATGATGGCTTTCCTTTCTATACTATCTGCTCCTTGAGGACAGGGCTCTTTCCTGACTTGATCACAGGGAAAGCCTCAGCTGGCCCCAGCTCAAGGCCTGGTATCACAGACGTGTTCATTGAATAAATCCATCGATCCGGTAGAATTCAGAAGGGAAGAACAGGTGCATGGAATGTACCCAAACAGACTTTCTTCCCATGTAATGTAATGATCATTCCTACCAAAAGGAAGTAAGAAGCCAGGCGCGGTGGCTCACACCTGTAATCCCAGCACTTTGGGAGGCTGAGGCGGGTGGATCACAAGATCAGGAAATCAAGACCATCCTGGCTAACACAGTGAAACCCCATCTCTACTAAAAATACAAAAATTAGCCAGTCATGGTGGCACACACTTGTAGTCCCAGCTACTAGGGAGGCTGAGGCAGGAGAATTGCTTGAACCCAGGAGGTGGAGGTTGCAGTGAACCAAGATCGCGCTACTGCACTCCAGCCTGGGTGACAGAGCAAGACTCCATATTTAAAAAAAAAAAAAAAAAAGGCAAGAGAAGGCTTCTTAGCAATTGTTTCCATGTGGCCAGGAAGGAGTGCCCTGCAGCTGTGAAAAGTGTGTGTCCTCTCATGCTTCTGGGTAACAGAAGGTTTCTTGAAGTTGGAGAAACTCATTTTGGAGTGAGCCGCATATTAAGTAATCCTGACCCAGTTAGCTGCTTTTTTGAATCCACATCTTCTAAATACCTCTGAAATCATTCATCATGAGCACTACAGAAAGAACTGTGGAGGAGGCCAGACGTGGTGGCTCACATCTGTAATTCTAGCACTTTGGGAGGCTGAGGCGGGCAATCACCTGAGGTCAGGAGTTCGAGACCAGCCTGGCCAACATGGCGAGACCCCATTTCTACCAAAAATGCAAAACTTAACCAGGCATGGTGGCGGGTGCCTGTAATCCCAGCTACTCGGGAGGCTGAGGCAGGAGAATCGCTTGAATCCAGGAGGTAGAGGTTGCAGTGAGCTGAGATCACGCCACCACACTCTAAAAAAAAAAAAACTGTGGAGGAGCTCTTGGAGGCAAAAAGCCTG
The DNA here is from genome assembly GCA_963574635.1 of Cheracebus regulus. Lineage (NCBI taxonomy): Eukaryota > Metazoa > Chordata > Mammalia > Primates > Pitheciidae > Cheracebus > Cheracebus regulus. The sequence continues at coordinate 54,781 of CAUYQU010048307.1, forward strand.
GCTCTGCACCCAGCCCCATAAGCATGAATCTGGTTTCCAGCTTCACACCTCACCAACTGCAGGTCTTGGGCACATGACAACCTGAGCACATCAGGGGTCTGGCACAAGGCTCACAGCTGCAAGCTTTCAGGAAGCCAGGCTCCTCAGTGGGCATGGTGGGGGGTGGTCTTGGATGATCCCTGGCTGGACTGTAAATTCCTCTCATCCTTGTCTGCTCTAGACCCAACTAAGCAGGCACTAGGTGTTTAAGTGATATTTAAACAAATGGTATTTTTCTCACCTTTTTATCTCCCTCTCACTTTCCTGCTCCCTGTGGTGCCTTCCTTTCCAGAAGCTGTTAAGAGGGAAAAACAGTTCTCCCATTTTCAGAGAACCAGGCAATCTTCCCTCCAGGAAAACCACCTTGAAGGCCAGGCGCAGTGGCTCATGAGACAGGAGGATCACTTGAGGCCAGGAGTTCTAGACGAGCCTGAACAACATACTGAGACTGTCTCTCCAAAACAACTAGCCAGATGCGGTGGCACAGGCCTGTGGTCCCAGCTACTCAGGAGGCTGAGGTGGGAGGATGGCTTGGGCCCAGGAGTTTGAGGCTGCAGTGAGCTTTGATCACATCCCTGTACTCCAGCCTGGGCAACACAGCAAGACCCCATCTCAAAACAAAACAAAACAAAACAAAACAAAACAGAAATGGGACGGAGCGGGGGAACCCTTCTAAGGAGACTGGAAAATAAAGAGAAAACCAACTTGCTTTAAAATATCCAAACTGTGGCTGCCTTTCTGCATTGGCCAGAAAGACTGAACTCGACATTGCTCTCCTAACTGTCGGATTAGGGGAACTCAAAGCCTCTTTATGACTCAAGGAAGAATTTGGCAGAGACTCCCTCCCTCCTAGCACTCCAAGGCTGAAAGCAAACCGAGGCTTTGTGGGGGGTTTTTCCCGTTTATCATTTCCTGTAGTCTAAAAAATGAGAGGAATGCAAACAGTGAGGAGATAATGGAGGAATGCAAACATTGAGGAGATAATGGACGTAAGCACCAGGTAATAAATAGATTTAGCAATTCCGCCGGAGAGAAGCACGGGCTAAATAAGCCCCGCCCCCGGCCCGCCTCCCAGCCCCTGGATCCTCTCACCATCCTCAGAAGCCGCCGCTGCTCACTACATGCTCCTGTGCTTCACGCCTTGCTCCTAAAGGGTTCTAGCTCCGGCTTCTAAGCCAGTACATGCGTTATTAACGTCCTTCCCACTCTTCCCCACTTCCTTATTCACTTCTCCCCACCTGCTGCAAATTCTTGCTGGCAGTTTTTGAACTTCAATTTTTTTTCTGCACAAATCTAATAGGAATCAAGAGAGAGAGGAAAAACACAAAAACAAAAACAGCAAATTCCAGCATCCTTCATTTATTGTCATTGGCCCAGATTTTTCTTTCTGGCATCTGACCTTGAACTGATGTCATTTCTGTGTTAAGGAGAGACAGTATAGAGGGATGGTTAAAGGTGGTTCAGGGACCAGGCAGGCCTGGGTTTGAGCTCAGCCACTGGCTCAGTCACTCCCACTGTGCCTCAGTTTCCTCCTGTGAAAATGAGAGTAGGGCTAGTGTCTAACCCATTGAGCTATGGTGAGATGTAAGTTAGAGCAAGCACATAGCACCCTCAGCCCAGCATCTGGCACACAATTGGCGTTTTTGCAAACACAGGCTGCAGTTATAGTGGGAGGCAAAGACTGGATAGAATTTTCTGCTCTGCCTTTTCTTACTTTTCTCATGTAAGTGCTGGGCGTGGTGGCTCATGCCTGTAGTCCCAGCTTCTTGGAAGGCAAAGGTGGGAGGATCCCTTGAGCCCAGGAGTTTGAGATCAGCCTGGGCAACATAGCAAGACCTTCATCTCTGAAAAAAAATTTTTATTATTGTAATAAGCATTTTCCATGTCACTTTTTCCTGCTCTTTCCTCAAGCGCTGATGTCATAAGATAAGGCCAAGGCCGCATTCAGAATGGAGGTCCCAGTGTCTGGGGCACACCTAGCATTCAATAAAAATGGCTGATAAGTGTTATTTATTCACTTATTTAGAATCGGGGTCTCGCTCTCTCACCCAGGCTGGAGTGAGGTGGCATGATCAGAGCTCACTGCAGCCTTAAACTCCTGAGCTGAAGCGATCCTCCCACCACAGCCTCCCATGTACTGGGACTACAGGTGTGAGCCACTGCAACCAGCAAAAAACTATTTTAAATGGCTGCGTAATATTCCACTGTGAGCCTGTGCCCTGACTGAGCTGACCATTCCATAGGGTCTGATATTTGAGGAGCTCCCATTTCTGTCACTTTTATAAACAGCTTTGCTGTCACCATTGTCACCCACACAACCCGTTCATTCCATGGTGTGGGGAGGGGAGGGAGAAGAGAGGTTGTCAATTTCATAAAAAAGTCTTTCTGAATAAAGAGTCTGAGCATTATTTTTTCACTTTCTAAACATGTTGCCAGATTGCCCCTCAGAAGGCCTGTACCAAATTTACACTGTCGTTGGCAGCATTTTTGACGACAGCTACTTTTCACGCTAATTTACAGTTTTTCTCTTGGATCTGGAATTCTCGCCCTGGCTGGTTCTCCTGGGAGGCATGAGGCATATATATAAAGATATCTGAGCGATGGCTGTCACCAGAGGGGCGTGTCTGGTTCTTCTGCCAGGTGCTCAATCTGGGAGTGTTTCTGTCTGCTGGGCCGGGCTGGGTGGGGCCGAGAGCACTGATTCAATAATCCCAATCCCTGCCTGCTCTTAAGCCCCCAGACAACTCCCGAGGCCAGTCCTGAAACACCTCAGGACCCCAAGGTCCAACACTCTGGCTCATCCTAAATGGATGAGTCTTATCAGGCACCACCACCATGATTCCTGCTCTCACATCCTGGTACTTCATTGGGGTTCCTTGCAATAAATCAATCAGATACTCCTGGGCTGGCGCAGTGTCGCCCCCGTAATCCCAGCACTTTAGGAGCCTGAGGCAGGCAGATCACGAGGTCAGGAGTTCAAGACCAGCCTGAATAACAAGGTGAAACCCTGACTCTACTAAAAATACAGAAGTTAGCTGGGCATGGTGGCCTGCACCTGCAATCCCAGCTACTCCAGAGACTGAGGCAGGAGAATCACTTGAACCTGGGAAGCGGAGGTCGCGGTAAGCTGAGATTGGGCCACTGTACTCCAGCCTGGACAACAGAGCGAGACTCCATCTCAAAAAAAAAATCAGCTACTCTTGGAAAAAAAAAAAATTCCTCCTGGGTGGGGAGGTGGGGACAGGGTCCATAACGGAAGCCACGTGCTCCTAGAAAACCATAGCCACAGCCCTGATCACCTGCCAAACTCTTAGCACCACTGCTGCTGCTGCCTGTGAACTGTAGCATCAATTTGCGGAGGTTCTGTGGGGCACAGCCTCTCCCCGAGCCCTGGTCCTCCTCCTCCAGGGCTGGCCCTTATTTGCAAACAGCAACAGGAAGTTTTGAGGCTGCTGGTTAACCAGACTCCCACAGCTCTCGGTGCTTAGTCATCGCCACCGGTGTTAACCTCCCGCCAGCGCCAGTGACACCACCAGCTTCCAGGTGACCGGGAAGAAGCACTGAGGATCCGGCGCTTCCAGTGGCTTCCTTCTGCCACCTTCCAGGGGAGGGACGAGACGAACTTCCATCCACCCCAACAATAAGAATGTGCAGGGCCCTAAATGCCAGGATAGGAACTGAATCTAATTCAACTTCAGCAATGAGCTGAGGACAGCTTCATGCCAGGCACAGGGATAAACTCTTTACACACAGGATTGCCTTTGCTTTCATTCAATCCCCACAACATGTGTGGTAGGTGTTATTATTCCCATTGTACAGATGGAGAGACCAAGGCCTGTTGGAGGCCTATGGGTGTGTAGGCACTGCTGTGGGAAGGTGGCTTGGAGTGCTGCAGATGGTGGGCGTTGCGGCAGGAGCCGCGTCCCCAACTCACGATGTGACCTTGGTCAGATTTCCTCCCTGTTCTAGGTCTCATGCTCCTCCCTGGGTAAATGAGGAGGGTGGACTGGTGGCCTTCCCAGGGCTACAGCCATGAGGAAGTGAGTGGGCAGCTAGAAGGGATGGCTCCCATTCTGGTATTCTGCTTGCTGAAAGCATGATCCAAGGGCAGGATCATCCCACCTTAGTACCTGGGGCTGGCTTCACTCTTCACAGTGAGTTCACCAAAGAATTCCACTGAAAGAAAGTAGTTGAGGGGGTGCCAGGGCCTGGGAGGTAGGAGGGAGAATGAGGAGTAACTATAAATGGGGCTTCCTTGGGGGGTGATAAAAAGTTCTAAAGTTAGATTATGGTGACAGTTGCACAACTCTGTGAATATACTAAAAACAATTGCATTGCACACATTAAACAGGTGAATGCTATGTATGATAATTATATCTCAATAAAGCTGTTTAAGAGAGAAAGGAGGAAGGAAGGAGGGAGGAAGGGCAGAAGGGAGGGAGGATAGGGGAGAGAGAGAGAGAGAGAGAGAGACCTACACAGAGGTCAGTCCAGGCCGAGTGCAATGGCTCACGCCTGTAATCCCAGCACTTTGGGAGGCAAAGCTGGGAGGATCACTTGAGGCCAGGAGTTTGAGACCAGCCTGGGCAACATGGAAAGACCTCATTTCTACAAAAAATTTTAAAAATTAGCTGGGCATGGTGGTGCATACCTGTGGTCCCAGCTACTTGGAAGGCTGAGGTGTGGGGCTGAGGGCAATGGCTCACGCCTGTAATCCCAGCGCTTTGGGGGGCTGAGGCAGGTGGATTATTTGAGGTCAGGAGTTTGAGGCCAGCCTAGCTAACATGGTGAAACCTTGTCTATATTAAAAATACAAAAATTAGCCAGGCACGGTGGCACACACTTGTAATCCCAGCTACTTGGGAGGCTGAGATGGGAGAGTCACTTGAACTTGGGAAGCAGAGGTTGCAGTGAGCCAAGATTGGGCCACTGCACTCCAGCCTGGGCAACAGAGAGAGATTCCATCTCACAAAACAAGACGAAGGCCCGAGGACCACTTGAGCCCAGGAGTTCAAGGCTGCGATGAGCTATAATCACATCATTGCACTGCAGCCTGGGTGACAGAGCAAGACTCATCTCTTAAAAAAAAAAAAAGAGGTCAGCTGGGCGTGGTGGCTCATGCCTGTAATCCCAGCACTTTGGGAGGTCAAGGCAGGCAGATCACGAGGTCAAGAGATCGAGATCATCCTGGACAACATGATGAACCCCATCTCTACTAAAAATACAAAGATTAGCCAGGCATGGTGGTACGTGCCTATAGTCCCAGCTACTCGGGAGGCTGAGGCAGGAGAATCACTTGAACCTGGGAGGCAGAGGTTGCAGTGAGCCAAGATCACACCACTGCACTGAAGCCTGAGTTAAAAAAAAAAAAAAGAGGTCAGGCCAGAGCTGCCTTTGGGATTTGCCTTCTAGGAATAGGGCACTCAGCACCAGCTCCTCTCCAATCTTCCCCCTCTAAGCAGCCTCACTCCAGAGCCCAGGAAAGGTGTGTGTGAAGACACCCGGTGGCAGGCAGTGGCTCCAGCTGCTGATTGAGGGTGATGGGAGCCCTGGCCTCTGCTGCTTGCCCTCCTCAGAGCGGAAAGAGCCATGAATCAAAGGGCAGGTGTGTGTGGACCTGGAGGAATGCAGGGAGGGTGGTAAGAAAACTGTTGGAGATGGAGCGGAAGAAACCTTGTGAGTCAGGGTGAGGTGTTGCACAGACAGGGAGGGCCTGGAAACAAAGCCTGGACTGGCAACACCGAACACCGGGCTGGCTGGCGCGAGCTCAGTTACCTGGAAATATCTTAACACTCCAGAAAGTGTAAGTAAGGAATACTGGTTGTTCCTGAGGGGCCCCCACCAACTGGTCCAGCCATGTCTGCTTGGCAATCGTGGGGCACAGGCAGCTGCAGCCGCCCAAGACGTAACCCCAGACCAGACTTAACCCTGAGCCGGGGCACAGGTGCACGGGACCATCATGAGGGCTAAACTGGCCAATAAGAGGCAGGAGCTCATTCCACTTGCACTGTTTGGGCAACTTACTGTTGAAAATGGAGAACCTGGCTGGGCGCAGTGCCTCACGCCTGTAATCCCAGCACTTTGGGAGACCAAAGTGGGTGGATCACCTGAGGTCAAGAGTTCGAGACCAGCCTGCTCAACATGGCGAAACCCTGTCTCTACTGAAAATACAAAAATTAGCCCAGCATAGTGACGCACACCTGTGATCCCAGCTATTCAGGAGGCTGAGGCAGGAGAATCGCTTGGACCCGGGAAGGGGAGGTTACAGTAAGCTGAGATTGTCCCATTGCACTCCAGCCTGGACAACAAGACCTAGTCTTGGGGAAAAAAAGAAACAAGAAAAAAAAAATGCAGGCACAGTGTTTCACACCTGTAATCCAATCGAGATTCCAGCTCAAAAAAAAAAAAGGAGAACCCAGAGGGTCTTGGATTGGAGGCACAATGTCCCTGTCTATATCTCCAGATAATCCAGAAAGCACTGCCCCGCCACTCCACCCCCTCCACACCTCCCTGTCCATGAAGTTCTGTGCTCTTCACAACCACCTCCTGGGGCAAATGGCACCCAAGGCCCTTTCTTAAGTGAACAAATGGAGACTCTAACCAGCTTCTGAGAATCCCAGCCCTGGAGTCAAACCTGCATGCCTGCCGAATGCCTGCATGACCACAATTAGGATTTCCTATGCCCTGAAGCAGACCTCCCACCTGGCATCCTGCATGTGTCCAGCAACTCCCTGCAGCTGGGCACCACTCACGCAGGTAGGTGTGGCAACCCCACAGCCTCTGCAGCACATGCCTTCAGGGAGAAGAGACCTGGGGCCTTGGGAGACTCGAGGCATCTCCAGAGTCACAGCCTGAAGATGGAACCCCCTGCTCTCCTGGGCGTAAAAGCCATGCAGTCCCTGGTAGACAGGCAGGCAGAGGTGAAAGGATCTACCCTGGCACTGGGTGGGGGCTGGACTCTCACTCTTGCTTATTCTTCCTGTACACGTTGCTACTGTCCCCATGCTATAGATTTGACAGTGGCAGGCTGGCTGCTGAGTCCAGGTCTTGAACCACTGCACCACACTGCCTCTCGAGGGTACAGTCAGTGGGGTCCTTGTCACTGTGGGTCATTCCTCAGCATGCATTCAGGGCTCTTCACCATCTGCCTGCAGCCGTCCTGCCCAGACTTCTCCCCCACTGACCCCGACAAGGCACCCTCTTTCTGGTCCTTGAGTTTTCCATATGCTCTGCCCCCACCCCCACATCTCCACCTGCAACGACCTCCATGATGATAGTCCATTTACCTGTGAGGCCCAATGGAAGTAACACCTCCTCCATAGAGCCTTCCTGATACCACCTAGCCAGAAGTCCCCCAGGACCACCTCCCCTTCCTTTAGCTCACCTAGCACTGGATTCACAACTGTGGGGTACTGTCAGTCTCCTACATTAGACTGGCAGTCCCTGATTCAGATTCCCATGATGTGTGACTGTGGGTAAGGCACTTAACCTCTCTGAGCCTCAGTGTCCTCATTAACAGGTAATATTTATTGAGCACCTACCAAGTGCCAGGTACTATGTGCTAAGTACTCTAAATGCACTATCCCATTTGATCCTTACAGCACCTATGAGTGGGTACTATAATTATCCCACGTTACAGATGAAGAAACTGTCACTATCGTTAGGATACCACCATTATCATTATTGTCTTTTTTTTGAGACAGACACTCTGTCACCCAGGCTGGAGTGCAGTGGTGTGATCTCAGCTCACTGCAATCTCTGCCTCCCAGGTTCAAGAAATTCAAGCAATTCTCATGCCTCAGCCTCCCAAGTGGCTGCGACTATAGGCACACACCAACACACCCAATTTTTTGTATTTTAGTAGAGATGGGTTTTCACCATGTTGCCCAGGCTGGTCTTGAACTCCAGAGCTCAAGCAGTCCACCCACCTCGGCCTCCCAAAGTGCTATGATTAGAGGTGTGAGCCATCATTCCTGGCCTATTATTGCCATTCTTTCGTCCACTACAAAGCCTAGTACACAGCAGACAGTCAAATTCAGCAAAATTCAAGTATGGCTGGAAGTGGAGCCAGCCTTGGATAGGAAGGAGTTTCCAGAACACAGCTCTGCGCCTGCTGTTGAGCACGCAGGCCTGGCCCTGTCCTCGCTGGGGTGACACTATCTTTGGAGGCCGATGCTGGCAGTCTGTTATGGCTGGAGACTTGGGGTGGCCTCCTTTTGCTTCTCACATCAGCCCTGCCTCTACCCACAGAAACAGACTCTGCCCAAACCAGCCCCACAATGCACAGAGCCCGGTGGCAAACAAGCCACCTGGATAAATCATGCCCAAGGCTATGGGGGTCCCAGGAGGCTGACTGGAGGCAGTATCGTGCACATTTGCAACCAGAGTAGCTCGGGGTTGCTTCTGTTAGCTCATGGCCACAGGTACATCTCTGTGCTTCAGGATCAACACCCTATCCCACGCCCGTGTTTCCTAGGATCCCCTCCAAGCATTTCCTAGAAGCCCCAGGGCTGGTTACAATGTTCTTTGCCCATCACCCCCAACGTGGCTGAGTTGGGACCACATCAGCCCCTAGCCTGACTCTTCTATAGGATGCTCTCCAAGACCAACATGGATGCCTGAGCCCCCATCACCAGGGAGGCTGGGCGTGCCCCCACATGGCTGCTGCACCTGCTGTTGGAAACGGAGGCTCCAAAAACAGTTGGCTGGATGCAATGGCTCACACCTGTAATCCCAACACTTTGGGAGGCCAAGGAGGGCAGATCACCTGAGGTCAGGAGTTTGAGACCAGCCTGGCCAACATGGTGAAACCCAATCTCTACTAAAAATAAAAAATTAGCCAGGCATGATGACGTGCACCTGTAGTCCCAGCTACTCAGGAGGCCAAGAGAGGAGAATTGCTTGAACCCAGGAGGCAGAGGTTGCAGTGAGCCAAGATCGTGCCACTGCACTCCAGCCTGGGCAACAGAGCAAGACTCTATCTCAAAAAAATAAAATAAACAAAAATAAAAGTGAAGTGAGTATTCCTGCTAAACACTCCACTTGGGGCCTGAGAGAAGGGAAGCAAATGTCTGTCTGCTCCCCCAACTGCACCCAGCTACGGCTTGTACCACGGCCAAGTCGTGTGGGTCCGTGGGAATACCAAGTTCTTCTGACTCACTCCACATACCCCCCAAACACCCCCAGACTCCCTTCCTGCCACTCCCCAACCTCAGGCACACATGAAGTGCTTGGTGCCTGGGTTAAGTCTGTGCCCTGTAGCGAGTGCTGCCTGGAGACCCTGGTGTGTGTTTGAGGATGGTCTCAGCTGGGTCACGCCTGCTGCAAACAGGCTTTCACATTCTTGAACTTCTCCTGGGGTGAGGGGCTTCAGGAGTCCTGTCCCTTTTCCTCTTGAGGCCTCCTTTTTTTTTTTTCTTATCCTTTTTTTTTTCTTTTTTCAGCCCAAAGTTTTACTGATTTGTCAATTTTTTTTTTTTTTTGAGATGGAGTCTCGCTCTGTCGCCCAGACTGGAGTGCAGTGGCACAATCTCAGCTCATTGCAACCTCCAGCCTCAGCCTCGTGAGTAACTGGGACTACAGGCGCACACCACCACATTCAGCTAATTTTTTTTTAAATACCTTGAGTAGAGACAAGGTTTTACTATGTTGGCCAGGATGGTCTCCATCTCTCAACCTTGTGATCTGCCCACCTCAGCCTCCCAAAGTGCTGGGATTACAGGTGTGAACCACCGTGCCCGGTTGAGGCCTCCTGATGTTAGTGAGTGGTCATCCAGGTACCCACAGGCAAGGATGTGGTCAAATCATCTTACCAGCGGCTCTGAACCATTTGACCGGCTACTGAGATGCAGGGGAAAGGAGGGGGAGGGCGCTCCTACTTCTAAGAGTTCATCAAGTTCTCACAACATCCCCATGCACAGGTGAGAAAACCAAGGCCTGAAAAGTGTCAGCCTAAACCATGACACTCCTTGCCCCGAACCCAGAAGCAGGGCCAGGCCTGAGGAAGCAGGGAATGCAGTCAGATCTGCCCTCCCATGTGTCTTCAGGACCCTGGGACCTGCCCCTCCTGCTACCTCTCGAGGAAGGCCTCAGAAGACCCACATTTGATCACAGGACAGAAGCTGGGCTGAGAGGCATGGGTTTTGGCCGCCACAGGGGAAACTCTGGACTCAGAGCTGCCAAAGTGAGTCACGGCCTCCCTGGGAAGCAGCTGACGGTCCTTGTTTGCGCCTTGCAAAACCACAGCGGGCTGTGAGTGACAGCCGGCTGCTCTGAGTGTCAGAGGAATGTTGTTGCCAGACAGGTTCCTGAGGCATCTGCTGAGCTGCGCTCCAGACACCAGCCCTGGGCAGCTGCCACACCAGGCTGCCTCCACCCCGCCCCACAACCAGGACTCGAGGAGGCACCCCCACCAACCTCAGCAGAATCCTCCCCTCAGGGATGCGTGGAAGTCAGCCACTGCCACGAGGACAGCCACCCCTTCCAGGCAGGACCTCGTGGGAAAGCAAGACCCGGGAATCCATCCCTCCCGACTCCCAGCAAGACTTGAGGCCAGGGAGGTGGGAGGGGTCTCCCTGCGACCAAATCTGTGGCAGTCACTACCGACCTTGAGCCATGATACTAAGAATTATAACAATAATAATCACAGCTAACCCTTCTCGCTCACTACATGCTGGGTGGCATGGAGCACTTTTCCTGAATGGTCACATGCGTTCATTTCCTGGGGCTGCCGTAGCAAATTGCCACAAATTGCATGGCTTAAAACAACAGAAATGTATTCTCTTGGCCAGGTGAGGTGGCTCACACCTGTAATCACAGGACTTTGGGACGCTTGAGGTGGGTGGATCACCTGAGGTTAGGAGTTCAAGACCAGCTTGGCCAACATGGCAAACCCCATCTCTACTAAAAATACAAAAGTTAGGCAGGCGTGGTGGTGGCAGCATGTAATCCCAGCTACTCAGGAGGCTGAGGCATGAGAATTGCTTGAACCTGGGAGGCAGAGGTTGCAATGAGCTGAGATTACACCATAGCACTCCAGCCTGGGTGAAAGAGAGAGACTCTGTCTCAAAAATAAGAAAAGAAAAAAAAGAAATAAAAATAAATGTATTTTCTCACAGCTCTAGAAGCCAGAAGCCCAAACTCAAGGTGGAAGCAGGTGACCTTCAGTGCACCTTGGCTTATGGGCAGGTCACCTCAGTCTCTGTTTCCATCTGCACATGGTGTTTTCTCTGTGTATCTATGTCTCTGTATCCAAATCTCCCTCTTCTTAGGAAAGACACCAGTCATATTGGACTTAAGGCCAATGGTAACTCAGTATGACCTCTGCATACATCTGCAAAGGCCTTAGTTCCAAATAAGGTCATATTCCCAGGGTTCCACTTGGATATAAATTTGGGGGGAACACTATTCTTTTTCTTTTTATTTTTTAGAAACGGAGTTTCTCCATGTTGGTCAAAGTGGTCTCAAACTCCCAACCTCAGGGGATCTGCCCTCCTCGGCCTCCCAAAGAGCTGGGATTACAGGTGTGAGCCACTGCACCCAGCCTGGGGGAACACTATTCAACTCAATACACCGAATGTAATCCTATTCATAAGACGGATACTGCTTTTATCCTCAGAGGCTCAGAGAGGTTAAACAACTTGCCAGAAATCACCCAGCCTCTGACTCTAGAACTCACACGACGTCATTCCACCCATCACCATCATCATCATCACTATCTTCTCACAGAAGCTCAGCACTTCATCACTTACAGGACCATTTTACTTCTCACATCAGCCCTGCCTCTACCCACAGAAATAGACTCTGCCCAAACCAGTCCTGGTGTCACACAGCCTGGTGGCAAACAAGCCACCTGGATAAACGGTGGCCATCTATCCATGAATAAATGGTCCGCTTCATCATTTACAAAGCTTCTCCTGGCCATTGTCACATTTTCTTTTTTGTTTTCTTTTGAGACGGATTCTCGCTCTTTCTGCCCAGGCTGGAGTGGAGTGGTGTGATCTCTGCTCACTGCAACCTCTGCCTCCTGGGTTCAAGTGATTCTCCTTCTCAGCCTCCCAAATAGCTGGGACTACAGGTGCATGCTGCCATGCCTTGCTCATTTTTGTATTTTTAGTAAAGATGGGATTTCACCATGTTGGCCAGGCTGGTCTCGAACTCCTGACCCCAAGTGGCCTACCCGCCTCAGCCTCCCAAAGTGCTGGGATTACAGGGATGAGCCACCATGCCTGGTCTATTGTTGTATTTTCTTGCATTTCCCAAGCCCCAACACAACCTTGAGGGGCTTGGGAAACAGTTGATAAAGGAAACAGTGGGCTCCATTAATTAATGTGGCCGTAGTCATATGGCTAATGAGAGGAAGGCCTTTTTGGTTTTCTTTTGAGACAGGGTCTTGCTCTGTCACCCAGGCTGGAGTTCAGTGGCACAATCACAGATCACTGTAGTGTTGACATCCCAGGCTCAAGTGATCCTCCCACCTCAGCCTCTCTGATAGCTGGGATTACAGCTGGGATTATGCTACCAAACCCAGATAATTTACTTTTTTATAGAGACTGGATCTCACTATGTTGCCCAGTCTGGTCTCAAATTTCTGGGCTCAAGGGATCCTTCTGTCTCGGCCTCCCAAAGTGCTGGGATTATAGGTGTGAACCACCCGCCTGGCTGAGTGGCAGGTCTTTTGACCCCAGATCCAGCATACTACACCATGTAGGCTCCAAATGGAGACTTGGTGGGAACATTCCAAGGCTTTATAAACCCCTCAAGGCTATTTGCCCAGTGCGATCAATGGCACTGCTATGTTTACTGATAACACCCACTTCAGCTACACCTGCCAAGCTCATAAAACATATTGTAAACCTGCTGCTTAAATTTACCTCCTCAAATATCAGTGCCTCATCCCCTGTCTGTTCTCTGCCAGCAGCAAGGCCAGCTATTTGAACAGTGACAATGTGGAGAAAATCCAAGAATCCAGGGAGCCCTCACAGCTCACAGCTGAGCCACAGAGTCTGGGGAGACAGCAGCAGGTGTGGTGTGTGCTGTTCCTCCAGTTGCTCCCAGCCAAGAAGGGTCGAGATCCAGGCACAGCCCCACTGTCAGCCCCACCCTAGACGTGGCTCCAGGATGGTCCAGCATCTTCTCATTTAATGCTCACAAGGGTCCCATATTTTTTGAGAGACAGGATCTCACTTTGTCACCCAGGCTGGAGTACAGTGCAGTGGCATGATCACAGCTCACAACAGCCTTGAATTTCTGGGCTCAAGCAATCCCCCCACCTCAGCCTCCTGAGTAGTGGGACTATAGGTTCATGCCATAACTTACCTCAGCTAATTTTTAAATTCTTTGTAGAGATGGGGTCTCACTGTGTTGCTCAGGCTCGTCTTGAACTCCTGGACTCAAATGGTCCTCCCACCTCAGCCTCCCAAAGTGCTGGGATTACAGGTGTGAGCCACTGTGCCCAGCCCAGAGTAATCTTAAAGTTGATGGCTCCCATTTATTCTCTATCTTAACTTCCTGGTTTATTTCCTTCATTGCACTTACCAAAACCTACAATCACCCTGTTTATTTATCATTTGCTTCTTAATCCTCTTTCTCTCATGAGGACAAGAAGCAAGGACTTTGTCTTGTTTCCTGCTGGCTCTAGCACTTAGCACAGTGCTTTCATGTAGGTCTTCAGTGGCTATTTGTTGAATGAATAAATGAATGAATTCAATAGATAACACAGGTCTCGTGCAGTGGCTCATGCCTATAATCTTAACACTATGGGAGGCTGAGGCAGGAGCATCACTTGAACACAGGAGTTTGAGACCAGCCTGGACAACATAGGAAGACTCTGCATCTAAAAAAAAAAAAAGTTTATTTAAAAAATTAGCCAGGTGTGGTAGCACACACCTATAATGTCAGCTACTCAGGAAGGTGAGGCAGGAGGAGTCCTTGAACCCAGGAGTTCGAGGCTGCAGTGAGTGAAGATTATGCCATTGCACTCCAGCCTGAGTGACACAGTGAGCCCCTGTATCAAAAAAAGAAAAAAAAATGGAGGGTCACAGCATCACAATAAGTAACCTAAAGCCTGGGGAAAAATGGGCTGGCTGCTGGGTGTGGCAAGGAGAGTGGCCTGGGAGATGGAGGCCCAGGTAGAAGCTGGGGAAATACTGAGAGCAGAGAGAGGTGGTTGGGCCTTAAGCCAAGAGGACTTCCTGGAGGAGAATGAGCAGACCTTATGAAAGGAAGCTCTGAGGCTAGGCATGGTGGCTCACACTTGTAATCCCAGCACTTTGGGAGGCCGAGGCAGGCAGAACATGAGGTCAGGAGTTCGAGACCAGTCTGCCCAACACAGTGAAACCCTGTCTACTAAAAATAAAAAACTTAACTAGGCATGGTGGCAGGCACCTGTATCCCAACTACTTAGGAGGCTGAGGCAGGATAGTCTCTTGAACCCGGGAGGTGGAGTTTGCAGTGAGCTGAGATCACGCCATTGTACTCCAGCCTAGGTGACAGAGCTAGACTCTGTCTAAAAAAAAAAAAAAAAAAGGTTGCTCTGCCTCTGGCTGTAGCTTTGGGCAAGTACAGAAAACCAGAAGAGAAACCAGGTAACTCTGCTGCTTTAGCTACAGCTACCACCGCAGAGACCAGAGTTTCTTAGTCCATCTCTGCCCAGCCTAGATGGAGACTTAAATTAGGAGGCAGTGATTTCTAGACTCAAAGGTGAACTTTCATCCGACAGCCCTCTGTGCCCATTTGCTGGCAATCTTTCCACTGTGCTGAAGACTAACTGCTCCCTGTTTCTTGTAGGCCTGGGGAAAGTATAAAGGTCAACTTTCTTATCTCTACTGGTACATGGTGGGGGAGGAGGTGCTATGATAGGTAGGAGATAGCTGAGGACCTTGAAAACACTTTGCTGACCTCAGAATTCCAGAAGTTAAAAAAAAAAAAAAAGGGGGCCGGGCATGGTGGCTCACACCTGTAATCCCAGCACTTTGGGAGGCTGAGGCAGGCGGATCACCTGAGGTTCAGAGTTCAAGACCAGCCTGACCAATATGGTGAAACTCTGTCTCTTAAAAAAAAAAAAAAACAGGCCAGGCACGGTGGCTCATGTCTGTAATCCCAGCAATTTGGAAGGCTGAGGCAGGCGGATGACCAGAGGTCGGGAGTTTGAGACCAGCCTGACCAACATGGAGAAACCCCGTCTCTACTAAAAATACAAAATTAGCTGGGTATGGTGGCACATGCCTGTAATCCCAGCTACTCGGGAGGCTGAGACAGGAGAATCACTTGATCCCGGGAGGCAGAAGTTGCAGTGAGCCGAGATCGTGTTATTGTACTCCAGCCTGGGCAACAAAAGTGAAACTCCATCTCAAACAACAACAACACCTGTGTGGGCACGGTTCATGCCTGTAGTCCCAGCACTTTGGGAGGCTGAGGTGAGAGGATGGCTTGAGTGAGTTGAAGGCTGCAGTGAGAGGATGGCTTGAGTGAGTTCAGGGCTGCAGTGAGTCTTGTTCCCATCACTGCACTCCAGCCTGGATGACAGAGTGAGGTTCATCTCTACCAAAAACAAAAATTAACCAGATGTGGTGATACACCTGTGGTCCCAACTATTCAGATGAGAGGTGAGAGGATCACTTGAGCCTGAGAGGTCAAGGCTGCAGTGAGCTGTGATGGAGCCACTGCACTCAGCCGGGTTCTCAAAACAAAAACAAAAAACCAAAAAACTAAGTAAAACGGGAAACTTCCCCAAGGCACAATGGCCATGTGGTTAAAAAAATGGCCTCTGAAATAAAGCTTGGAGCCACCTCTGGGGCTCAGCCCCCTCAGGGAAGCCTCTTAACCTCCCTGAGTCTGTTTCTTCCTATGCAAAAGTAATCATGTCACTCATCCCTCAAAGAGTTGTTGAAGAGATGAATGAGATCATGTGCAGGAAGAGCCTGGAACACAGTAGCTGCTCAATACACAGGAGCCCTTCTGTGCCAAGCCCTGCTGGAGGGTCTTTCCTTCTACAAAATAACTGGGTTGTCCTCTTTTAAAATGCCAATGTGACTGGGCGCAATGGCTCATGCCTGTAATCCCAGCACTTTGGGAGGCCAAGCTGGGTGGACCACTTGAGGTCAGGAGTTTGAGACCAGCCTGACCAACATGGTGAAACCCCATCTCTACTAAAAATACAAAAATTAGCCAGGCGTGGTCGCGCTCTCCTGTAATCCCAGCTTCTTGGGAGGCTGAGGCAGGAGAATCATTTTAACCCCGGAGACTGAGGTTGCAGTGAGCCGAGATCATGCCATTGCACTCCAGTCTGGACAACAGAGCAAGACTCCATCTCAAAAAAATAAAAGATAAATAAATTTTAAAAAAAATAAATAAAATGCCAATGTCATGAAATACAAAGTAAAACTCAGAGACTGTTCCAGATCGAAGGCAACACAGAGCTTGGATTTCCTTTTGTCATGAAGGATAGTCTTTTTTTTTTTTTTTGAGTCGGAGTTTCACTCTGTTGCCCAGGCTAGAGTGCAGAGTGCAATGATGAAATCTCGGCTCACTGCAACCTCCGCCTCTGAGGTTCAAGCAATTCTCCAGCCTCAGCCTCTGGAGTAGCTGGGATTATAGGCACGTGCCACCATGCCCGGCTAATATTTGTATTTTTAGCGGAGACGCGGTTTCACCATGTTGGCCAGGCTGGTCTTGAACTCCTGACCTCAAGTGATCCACCTGCCTTGGCCTCCCAAAGTGCTGGGATTACAGGCATGAGCCACCGTGTTCAGCCTGCCATGAAGGACGTTCTTAAAGCGACTGACAAAATCCCAATACCATCTGTAGATTAGGTAGCAGTATTGTTTTCATGTTAATTTCCTGAGTGTGATCATTGTATATTGGTTACATAAACCAAAAATAAAATTATAAGGCCCCCCCACCCATCTGAATAAATCCCTCCTCTCAGCTAAGGGCATTCCAGCGTTAACTTGAAAACCTAGTTCAGGCCATGAAGGAAGAGGGGTTCCTCACAAGCCTCATTATACTCTCCTCCCTTTTGGAATTCAGGAAAAGTCACCAGCATTAACATCAACACAGACCTTAAGTCTGATAAGAAATATTTACAATGTAGTCTCTCAGAAGCTTCATCTGCATGATAAAACCATGGTCTCTACAGCCTCTTATCATAACCCAGACATTTCTTCCTATTGATAATAACTCTTTCAACCAATTACCAACCAGAAAATTTTTTAATCAACCTATGACCTGGAAGCCCGTGCTTTGAGTTACCCCACCCTTCCAGATAGAACCAATGTACATCTTAATATGTATGGACTCCCTAAAATGTATATAAGCGAGTTGTACCCTGACCACCTTGAGCAAATGTTGTCAGGACCTCCTGAGGCTGTGTCACCGGCGTGTCCTTAACCTTGGCAAAATAAACCTTGTAAATCGATTGAGACCTGTCTCAGATACTTTGGGTTCACAGTTATAAAAGAGAATTTCTTGTTTTTAGGAAATATACACCGAAGTATTCAAGGGTGAAGAGGCACTATGTATGTACCTTGCCCTTTTTTTTTTTTTTTTTTGAGTTGGGGTCTCACTCTGTCGCCCAGGCTGGAGTACAAGGGTGTGATCTCAGCTCACTGCAACCTCCACCTCTGGGGTTCAGGTGGTTCTCCTGCCTCCGCCTCCTGAGTTGAATGGAATTATAGGCACTTGCCACCACGCCCAGCTAATTTTTGTATTTTTAATAGAGTCGGGGTTTCACCATGTTGGTCAGGCTGATCTCAAACTCCTGACCTCATGATCCACCCGCCTCGGCATCCCAAAGTGCTGAGATTACAGGCATGAGCCACCACACCCAGCCTGTACCGTACTCTTAAATAATTTCAGATACAGAGTCTCACTCTATTGCCCAGGCTGGAGTGCAGTGATGTGATTTTGGCTTACTGCAATCTCTGCCTCCTGGGTTCAAGTGATTCTCCTGCCTCAGCCTCCTGAGTAGCTGGGATTATAGGCGTGTACCCCATGCCCACCTTTTTTTTTTTTTTTTTTTTTTTGTATTTTTAGTAGAGACAGGGTTTCATCATGTTGGCCAGGTTGGTCTGAAACTCCTGACCTCAAATGATCTTCCTGCCTAGGCGTTGCAAAGTTCTGGGATTACAGGCGTGAGCCACCACACCCGGCCTAAACTGTTAATACTTGAGGAATTTATAGAAAAATTGCGAGAATAAAGTCTGCAATTATGAAAGAAAAGAACAAAAGAAATGCGTGGTTCCTGCCCGTGCGGAGTCCTGGCAGAGAGAGCATGTCCTGCTGGTGGCAGGCTTCCAGGGAGGGTGATCAATCGTCCAGGTTTGCCTGGGACTGTCCTGGTCTTGGCACTGAACGTCCTGCATGCTGGAAAGCCCCCAGGATGGTCAGTCAGCCTACTTCCAGGCAAGCTTTGTAGATGGAGAACATGGGTGCATATAAGCCTCTGTTGGTTCAGTGAAGCTCCCTGCCTTGGGGAATCTACTGAGGCTGTACCACCAGCCAGAGGCAGCGTTGTAGTGAGTAGGCTGAGGGCAGACCAGACATCTCGGCCCACCCAACAAGAGCTGAGCCAGCGGCTTTCTGGCAAAATGAGATGTTCACTGCAGAGAACAAGATTCCAAAGCAGGTGGATCACTTGAGGTCAGGAGTTTGAAACCAGCTTAGCCAACATGGTGAAACCCCATCTCCATGAAAAACACAAAAATTAGCTAGGCATGGTGGTACGCACCTGTAATCCCACACCTGTAATCCCAGCATTTTGGGAGGCCAAGGCAGATGGATCACTTCAGTTCAGGAGTTTATAACCAGCCTGGGCAACATAATGAAACCCTGTCCCTACAAAAAATACAAAAATTAGCCAGGCATGGTAGTGCATGCCTGTAGTTCAAGCTGCTTGGGAGACTTCAGGTGGGAAGATTGCTTGAGTCCAGGAAGTGGAGGTTACAGTGAACCAAGATTGTGTCACTACACTCTAGCCTGGGTGGAGCAAGACCCTGTCTCAAAACAAAAAACAAAAACATTCCATGTATAGTCCTTTGCCTGAAATCACTACTGAGGCCCCAGGGGTGCAATGAACAAGGTGGTGAGGCCAGCCCCGCCCAGCACCCCCGGCACCTTTTTCTAAACATTTTTTGTAGAGATGGGGGTTTTGCTCTATTCCCAGGTTAGTCTCCATCTCATGGCCTCAGTGATCCTCCCACCTTGGCCTCCCAAAGGGCGGGGATGACCAGTGTGACCCAGCACCAGTGGCACCTCTCGACCAGGCCCTCACTCAGCAAACAGTTAACCTGCCTTCCAAGCCTACTCAGCGATCACTGCGGCCAGAACCAATGAGATGGATGGATGGATGTCAACAGGGCACTACACGACCACGGAATGTGGCCTACAGCACAACTCATTCCAGTCCAGCCCGCCCGGCAGGTGCGCTGCCCGGCCCTTGGGCAATCCCAAGCTGCTGTGCAACACAGATGACCTCCTGAGGGACTTGCCTCCTGTTACCTGCTGAGGGGTGAGTCCCACACCTAAGTGAGGCCGGGGAGAGGGACCGCCATCAGTCCTCAGGAGTCACTGGCCAGGCTCCTCCTCTTTGTCTCTCCCCAACAAATGCCAAGCGTCTGTGCTAAAGCGAGACTCTGGCTTGACCCCAGCCTCAAAGGGAAAACGGGGTTTGCACATGGGCTTTGGGCTCCACTCATGAAAGCATAGATACGTGTGATTATAACAAGGATACGAGCTTGCATGCAGCAGGCTGTTAAACACCATGCCAGGAGGACGCCACTCCATTTAACCCGAGGCCACTGTGGGGCCAGCTGTGAGTCAGGCTTTGACCTCGGCCGCCTTCCTAATTTAGAATGGCAGCTGCCCACCCAAATTAGCCTCTCCACGTTCAGCCTCTGTTCTGCTGTTCAAATGCCTCTATCTGCTTAGGTTCTTGGGAAAACAATTCTGAGGTTCTTTTTCTTCCTTCCTTCCCTCCCTCCCTCCCTCCCTCCTTCCTTCCTTCCTTCTTTCTTTCTCTCTCTCTCTCTCTTTTTGTTTTAGACAGGGTCTCACCCTGTCACCCAGGCTGGAGTGCAGTGGCACAATCTCGACTCACTGTAGCCTTGACCTCCCAGTCTCCAGCGATCCTACCCCCCTCAGCCTCCCAAGTAGCTGGGGACTACAGTGCACATCACCATGATAGGCTAATTTTTTCATTTTTTGTAGAGACAGGGTTTTGCCGTGTTGCTTAGGCTGGTCTCAAACTCCTAGACTTGAGCTATCGATCCACCCACCTTGGTCTCCCAAAGTGCTGGGATTACAGGTGTGAGCCACTGCACACGGCTTGTTTTCTTGTTTAACTGTTTTTAAGCCATACGTTCAGACAGTACAAACAACAGTGAAAAGTAAGTCTCCTTCTTATCCTTTACCTCTGTCCTCTGCCCTGCTCTGAGCAGAGGTAGT
Source organism: Cheracebus regulus (assembly GCA_963574635.1). Lineage (NCBI taxonomy): Eukaryota > Metazoa > Chordata > Mammalia > Primates > Pitheciidae > Cheracebus > Cheracebus regulus. The sequence continues at coordinate 75,262 of CAUYQU010048307.1, forward strand.
CATTGCCACCAGTGGCTGGAGGGTCTTTTCCTGGAATAGCCCCCACATACAAGCCCACATCCCAAAATGCCCGCTACCCTCATCACAAGGGCCCAGAGCACAGTTCCCGTGCTCTCCTGTGCCCTGCTTGCCACGCTTCACCCTGTTGGAAAGCTCTCCACATCACACACACAGACCTGTCCTTCTATGGTTATGCTTTTTCAAAGAGTGGATCCAGTTGATTGAACCAGTTCCCTGTTGACAAGCAATTGAGTTATTTCTAGTCTTTTGCAACCACCATGCTTCCAGGAACATCCTCGTACCTAGATCTTTGATCTCACTTACAGGTGGTAGTGGCTATTTCTAAAAGTGGAACCGCTAGTGTTTTTAAATGTTTACATTTAAATTTAAACATTAAAAAATACTGGGTTAGGAACCACCACTCTTTTGAAAATTTCATGCAAAATACCAGTTTTCTCTCCAGAAAAAAACAAAGCCAAACAAAACAAAACAAAAACTGATGTGATGATTTTGCATTCTGTTTCTAGAGGGAGGCTCACAGATGCCACATTAGCAAGTCTTGTTAGAGGGGAAGAGAACAGGTGCAGGAAAATTGTATCAAACCATGACTTCTCTGTGGGTGTGTGTCCAAGTGTGTGAGTGTTTTGATTTGGTCATCACAGAGGAAGCTGCCAGTGTGTTCTGCTTATGGTGACAGAGACACGCAGTGGAGTTCAGTTCTGACTCCAAAAGTCAGATTCCTAATCACGTTCCGCCGCCAGGGTACATACCTCTCACCATGGTCATGCTCTGGACCGCGGGCTCCCAGAATGTGACTGCTGAGCAGAAGTGCGTCTGGGGCTGCTCCCCACAGCGATGCGCGGGGACGCTGGGGCCTGCGGCAAACCCTCCCTGCTGCTGCCGCCTCAGGACTGTGAAACCAGACCCTACTAGCAAGGCTCTGCAGCTCACACGCTCAGCTAGGCTTTAATATTTTATGCCAGCTGCCAATAAGGACTCAGGTGACAAGAGTCACTTCAGGAAAGTAACGTGCAGAAAGCACGGACCCCATCGTCTCTCATTCAGTGTCCACGTCAGACTAAAGCGATCGCACAAGAGAAAAGCTAAAAGGAAGCAGACCTGCGAACAGCCCATGGCAGGTGGGAGCCTGGCGTCAGTGAGCTCAGGGTCTCACTTCAGTGACTTGGCAGCCAGTCGCTCCCCTTGGGCCATGGCCACAGGCCACATCTGAGGGTCTGGCTGGCTCTACATCCAAGGACACTGACCACGGTGAAGACACAGCGAGGGCTGAGGCCAGACAGCCGAGGGCCCTGGCTGATCTTCCACTGGGCCAGTCACCAGAACGAGCGTCACCCAGGGCAGTTTCTACAAATCCGGAGTGGAGCCAGAGAGCCGGCCTGTGCCTGGCATGGAGGAGATGCCCAACACCCTTTCCGTCAGAGTTCCTGGAGCTTCCACTCTCACGCTGCCCATGCCACACGTCATGGCCATTTTCAGGACCATAGCCTCCCTGTCCCATGGCCATTTTTGGGGGTCCAGAAGTCACCCCCTTGGGCTTGAGCAACCAAGTGGCCATGGATGGTCAGAAACTTCCCTGGGCTGCGTGCCACAAACCTTCCAGTGGGCACAGCACGTCTCTCATACTTTGGAGAGGAAGGAACTGAGAACTCCCATTTCTGGAACCCCATGTTCTAGAAGGTTCCATCCTGAGGACGAAAGCTGATTTGTCAGCTGTGGCTTGTCCCAAGAAGAGAAAAATGCCTCACTTTGTACTCAGCACTAACCACACACCAGGTGTCAGTTGAAGCCTCTAAGGTGTGTCAGTTACTTATTTCTCCCAACAACCCCTTGAGGGGGGTTCTGTTGTTGCACCCTCTTTTCAGGTGAGGAAACTGAGGCACGGAAAGGTGACGCACTTGCCTAAAGTCATGCCACCAGTGAGAAGCAGGCTGGGATTTGTAACCCGGGCAGCCTGCCACGTGCCCCCTGGCCCTCTTGGGGGCGCTTCCCTGAGCTGCCTCCAGAAGACAGAATGGAAGAAGCCGGTCTGCCCTCCTCCCCCTCCTCCTCACCTTCCTCCTCATGAGGGAGCCCCTGCCTGTGCCTGTAGCTGTGCAAGTGTTTGATCAGCGTCATCTAATGTCACCTTTGCAACAGTCCTGTGAGGTAGGAAGTGTGCTTAGGTCTCTTTCTGAGGTGAGGACGCCAATGTGAGACCACCTGCCCGGTAAGACAATGGTAGACTGGGACTCGGCCCAGAGCTGTGCTGCCACTGAAGCCCAGGCCCTCTCTGGGCACTGCACGTGGAGGCCCATGTGCAGACGTGCCCACGAGGAAATGGCCTGAGTGGCAGAAAGGCTAAGAAGCCAACGTGGGTGTCGGGAGGGAGAGAGCAAGGCTGTGGCAAAGTCTTGTTTACATCTTGCCAAGGAGCTCTGCTTGTCATCATCTACCTGAGGGTGGCACCTTGGAAGACAGCCTGGGTGGGGCCCTGCGGCACTGGGCCAGGGTCCCAGCCTGGGTTCTTGTCCCAGCTCTGCCCTGATGGATCCCGTCTCTCTCGGGCCTGGGCAGAGGACAGGCCCTGACGATCCTTCTGGCCCTGATGCTTTATGATGCTGGAGCAGGAAGCAGGGTTGATAGCAGAAACCTTTACCCCAATGGCCTTTTAGTTAAGTGCCTGAGGAACAGCCCACTCCCCACGGGAGGCACTCAGCCCCTCTCCACTACAAGCCCAGCCCCCTCCACGCACAAGCCTCTCACTCCCTAGCAGAGGGCAGCGCCGATAGCGTTACTAATTGAGCCCTAACTAGATACTAGGAGTCACAAAGCTGGCTCTCTGCTAGTCACTTGCTATGGATTAAAACAGATGCTGTTGCTATACCCATTTTACAGATGAGAAAACTGAGGCCCAAAAAGTCAGTCAACTTACTCAAGGTCACCACAGACCCAAGCACAAGGCCAACATCTCTAGTAGGTCTAACAGGCACAGTGATTAGAGTCCATAATACTTTTAGGGACTCATGAAAACGAAGGAGGAAAAACGAACTTTTAGGCTAAAGAAAATGATTTTATATATAAAATCAACATTTTTACCTTTATACCACTGTAGCAGGAAAATCTATTTGTATTTTATTTTTTAAAATTAAGAATAACCTCCGCCGGGCGCAGTGGCTCATGCCTGTAATCTGAGCGCTTTGGGAGGCCGAGGTGGGTGGATCACTTGCGGTCGGGAGTTCGAGACTAGCGTGACCAACATGGTGAAACCCCGTCTCTACTAAAAATACAAAATCAGCTGGGCATGGTGGTGCACACCTGTAATCTCAGTTACTCAGGAGGCTGAGACAGGAGAATCGCTTGAACCCGGGAGGCGGAGGTTGCAGTGAGCTGAGATTGCACCATGGCACTCCAGCCTGGGCAACAAGAGTGAAACTGTATCTTAAAACAAAACAAAAAAGAATAACCTTCGATTTTTTTTTTTTTTTTTTTTTGAGACAGGGTCTCACTCTGTTGCCCAGACTGGAGTGCAGTGGTGCAATCAGGGCTCACTGCAGCCTTGACCTCCTAGGCTCAAGCAATCCTCCCACCTCAGCTCCCTGAGTAGCTGGGACCACAGGTGTATGCCACCATATCTAGTTAATTTTTAAAAACTTTTAGTAGAGATGAGGTCTCACTATGTTGCCCGGGCTGGTCTTGAACTCCTGGGCTCAGGTGGTACTTCTGCCTCAGCCTCCCAAAGTGCTGGGATTACAGGTGTGAGCCACCATGCCTGGCCAAAAATCTATTTTTTAAATTTTCATTTTAGTGGCAAAATAACTCATCAAGGCAAAAGTGCCTAGGGCTCAGGAAAGTCACCATGTAGCCCTGAATATGCAGACCTTGAACTCAGATGCTTCCCTCCCAGGGTCATTTCCATCAGAGAACCCTCCAGCCTCTCCCCCAGTATTAAAGCAATTACTCAGGGTAATCTTACAGAGCTGCAGAGTTGACGTCTGTCCTTGGAAGGGTCATGGCCAGATGGCCACTCAGTCACGGGCATTTGCCCAGCTGGCCACAATCCCTGTGGGCAAGTGGCCCAGGCTCAATTTTTGGCCTTCCAAGAAGCCACTGGAGCAGAGAAGCCACATTTCTGGGGCCAGGTCATTCATAAGAGAATAGGAACAAGGCAAGCCGGGAAACATGCTTGCGTCTGAGCTGGGAGAGGCAAGAAAAGATGACCAAGATCATCTAAAAGAACATTCCGGCTTTTCTTCTTCACCCGAAAGAAAACAATTGACAGCCTCCACCAGGGAAGTTCTGTCCTCAGAAGTCCAGGTATAGCCAGGGAGGACAGAGGGCACTGGTTTGGTGACAGGCAGATCTGGGTTTGGGTCCCCACTCAGCCATTTAATTTGCTCTGTGACCTTGAAAAAGTGACTTTATCTCTCTGTTTTCCTTCCTTCTCTTCCCTCCTTCCTTCCCTTCCTTCCCTTCCCTCCTTCCTTCCCTTCCTTCTTTCCCTTCCCTCCCTCCATCCCTCCCTTTCTTTCTCTTTCTTCTTTTCTTTCTTTTTTGAGATGGAGTCTCACACTGTCACCAGGCTGGAGTGTAGTGGCGCAATCTCAGCTCACTGCAACCTCTCCCTCCTGGGTTCAAGTGATTCTCCTGCCTCAGCCTCCTGAGTAGCTGGGATTACAGATGCTCACCACCACGCCTAGCTAATTTTTTGTATTTTTAGTGGAGACAAGGTTTCACTATTTTGACCAGGCTGGTCTCAAACTCCTAATCTTGTGGTCCACCCACCTCGGCCTCCTGAAGTGCTGGGATTACAGGCATGAGCCACCACGCCAGCAAAAATATGGAACGCTTCATGAATTTGCATGTTATGTTCCTCAGGGGCCATGCTAATCTTCTCTGTCTCGTTCCAATTTTAGTATATGTGCTGCCGAAGCGAACACTGTTTTCCTTTCTGTAAACTGGGAATAATAGCAACCCCCTTCCCCCAAAGGATGGTAGTGAGAATTGGCTGAAATAAAATGCTTTTTTCTACAGTAAAGCAGTTGCAAGGAGTAAGAGCCAGAAAAATATTTATTCATTGGTTTGAGAAACAAAATCCTCAATGCCAACATTCCCAAGGCCTTGAGTAATTATGCCACGGGCTTGCCTGAGACATTGATACATTTAGAGAAGCCACAAAAGCCACAGTAACTGAGGCCACACCATGAGATCAGCCTCTCTCATCCCCCAGGTCTTTGAGGTGACAGTTTAAACAGGAGCTAGGAATCTTGCTAATGAAAGGAGAGCCTCACCTTCAATTAAGGCATCACCAGAATGGGAAATTCATCAGCCCTGGGACGGTGACTTATGCCACACTTAAGCCTTGCAAGTCCAGGATGACACAACCCAAGGCAGAAACCATGAAATTAGAACAAAAGTCTAAGTAATAAGCAGAGCTGGGAGTTCCATCCCGGTGAGCAGTGCTGTTGCTCAGCAGGTGAGCCTGCCCTGTCATGGAGACTCAGTGACTCAGCACTAGAGTGAGAACCACATCTGCTCACACCAGGGGCCTGAACCCTGCTAACCCAACAGGGGACTTTCTCAAAGCCAAAAGCTCTTGCGACTCTTCCAATAATAGCAACTCCCACTCAGCCCCTTCTTTCCAAGAGCAGTGCTTTTCAAACCACACTGTGCACACGAATCAGCTGGGATATTATTAGAATGCATCTTGGCCAGGCACAGTGGCTCACGCCTCTAATCCCAATACTTTGGGAAACAGAGGCAGATGGATCATGAGGTCAGGAGTTCAAGACCAGCCTGATCAACCTGGTGAAACCCTGTCTCTACTAAAAATACAAAAATTAGCCGGGTGTGGTGGTGCACACCTGTAATCCCCGCTACTTGGGAAGCTGAGGTAGGAGAATTGTTTGAACCCGGGAGGCGAAGGTTGTAGTGAGCTGAGACCACGCCATTGCACTCCAGCCTGGGTGACAGAGTGAGACTCCATCTCAAAAAAAAAAAAAAAATGCATCTTAAGGCTCATGTCTGTAATCCCAACATTTTAGGAAGCCAAGGCAGGAGGATCACTTGAGGTTAGGAGTTCGAGATCAACCTGGGCAACATGGGCACAAGACTCCAGTTTCTATATAAAAATATTGTTTTTTAATTAGCCAGGCCTGGTAGTGTGTGCCTGTAGTCCCAACTATACAGGTGGTGAGGCAGGAGGATCACTTGAACCCAAGAGGTCCAGGCTGCTGTGAGCTACGATCATACCACTGCACGCCAACCTCAGCAACAGGAAAAAAAGAAAAGAAAGAAATAGTTTAAGCTCTAGCGGGCCTTGAGATTCTACATGTCTGACAAGCTCTCTTTGGATACAGTTGGTGAACAATGAGGGCCTGGACTTTCCTTGGGCTCCATGGACACCTTGGATTGCCCTTCACCAGGCAGACCCAGAAACCCTGATCAGTTTGTACCCAAGATTTTGGGATTCAAGCAACCAACAGCACAACTATAAACTGGATCCCTCTTGATTTCTTTGGGGGTTTAGGGAAAAGGGATGGGATACAAAATGAATTAAACATAAACATTTGCAGCAGGATAATTTATTGCAAGGTGAATTTTTTTTTTTTTTTTTTTTTTTTTTTTTTTTTTTTTTTAGACAGAGTCTCATTCTGTCGCCCGGGCTGGAGTGCAATGGCGCAATCTCAGCTCACTGCAACCTGTGCCTCCCGGGGTTCAAGCAATTCTCCTGCCTCAGACTCCCAAGTAGCTGGGACTACAAGCATGGACCACCACGCCCAGCTAATTTCTCTATTTTTTAGTAGAGACAGGGTTACACCATGTTATCCAGGCTGCTCTCAAACTCCTGACCTCAAGTGATCCACCCACCTTGGCCCCCCAGAGTGCTGGGATTACAGGTGTGAGCCATCATGCCTGACTGACCTTTTTTTTCTTGACAAAGTCTCGCTCTGTTGCCCAGGCTAGAATGCAGTGGCACGATCTTGGCTCACTGCAATCTCTACCGCCCAGGTTCAAGCAGTTCTCATGCCTCAGCCTCCCAAGTAGCTGAGATGTGCTAATTTTTGTATTTTTAGTAAGGATGAGGTTTGACCATGTTGGCCAAGCTGGTCCAGAACTCCTACCTATCAGGTGATCTGCCCACCTTGGTTTCCCAAAGTGCTGGGATTACAGGAGTGAGTCACTGCTCCTGGCCACAGGGTGGTTTTTTCTCTCCCAGCATACTGTCCTTCCCCTAATACACACATACCCTCTTCAGAGAACAAGACCCTTTGATGCCTTCTTGCCATGGAGATTTTAAAATTTCAACTAATTTCAGAAGTCAGGCACTTCCCTTTAAAAACAGAGGGCTCTGGGTAAAGTCCATCCTCCCCCATCACCCCTACTCCTCCCCCCTCCCCCCCTTAGGACATCCCTACTGATATTTAGGCAAAGACATTTTAAAAGAGGGATGCTTGAAGGATCATGTTGAGCTGGCTCTTCTTTTCTTTTATTAAAAATATATAAACCGGCCGGGCATGGTGGTTCATGCCTGTAATCCCAGAACTTTGGGAGGCCCAGGCAGGTGGATCACCTGAGGTCAGGAGTTTGATGCCCATCTGGCCAACAAGGGAAATCCCGTCTCTACTAAAAATACAAAAATTAGCCAGGGGTGGTGGCAGATGCCTGTAATCCCAGCTACTCAGGAGGCTGAGGCAGGAGAATCGCTTGAACCTGGGAGGCAGAGGTTGTAATGAGCCGAGATCATACCATTGCACTCCAGCTTGGGTGACAGAGCAAGACTCTGTTTTAAAAAAAATGTGTGTGTGTGTGTGTGTGTGTGTGTGTGTATACATTTTTTTTACTTATTATATATACATATTTTTTGAAACAGAGTCTTACTCTGTCACCAGTATATATATATGTATAAATAAAATTCACTTTGGGTGAGTTTCCCATTGTGGTGACAACTGGGAAGGGGAGAGGCCCTAAAATTACTGCAGAGGAATTTATGGCCATCTCTCTTTAAAGCAACTTAGGCTCAGACCTAGTGAGTACTGGTGGCATTTTTAAAAGTGGTATCATACCTCCTACATATACTTAGTTTAATGATATTTAATATTCAGAAATGCATTTACTTTTAAAGTAATATATGTACTATAGCTTAGCAACATATTATCAAATAAATTATTTAATGAAAAATTCCAAAAGGTTACCATCTGTGAAAATAATCTCCCAGTACTATGTCTTTTCTTTCTTTTTTTTTTTTTTAGTAGAGACAGGGTTTCACCATGTTGGCCAGGCTGGTCTTGAACTCCTGACCTCAGGTGATCCGCCTGCCTCCGCCTCCCAAAGTGCTGGGATTACAGGCGTGAGCCACTGCGCCCAGCCAGTACTACTGTTTCTTAGTGGCGCTCTCTTGGTCTTAAATATTCTAGGCTAGGAAACATTGGTTTGTCCCTGAGCAAACTGTACTCCCTTTTTTTTTTTTTTTTTTTTTTTTTGATGGATTCTAACTCTGTTGCCCAGGCTGGAGGGCAGTGGCATGATCTTGGCTCACTGTGACCTCTGCCTCTCAGATTCAAGCGATTCTCCTGCCTCAGCCTTCTAAGTAGCTGCAATTACAGGCTTGCGCCACCACATCCGGCGAATTTTTTCTGTATTTTTAGTAGAGACAGGGTTTCACCATGTTGGTTAGGCTGGTCTCAAACTCCTGACCTCATGATCCACCTGCCTCAACCTCCCAAAGTGCTAGGATTACAGGCGTGAGCCACCCTGCCCAGCTCACCTGACATTTTTCAAACATTAAAAAAAATTATCTCAAAAGTTTTACACATTATACAATTCATTGATTATTCAGTAAACATTCACCTTGATCCTTTTTTCAAAGTGTTAAAATTCTGAAGTCTCTGTAAAATAAAAATCTCTTTAAATTTTTATTTATTTATAATATAATTATTTTTAGAGACAGGTTCTTGCTCTGTTGCCCAGGCTGCAGTGCAGTGGTACCATCATGGTTCACTGTAGCCTCAATCCTCTGGCTCAAGCCATCCTCCCACCTCAGTCTTCTGAATAGCTGGGACTACAGGCACACGTCACACGTCTGGCTAATTTTTTTTATTTTTGTAGAGACTGGGTCTCACTATGTTGCCCAGATTGGTCTTGAACTCCTGGCCTCAAGCAATCCCCTTGCCTCAGCCTCCCAAAGTGCTGGGATTACAGACATGAGCCACTGTGCCCTGCAAAAATACCTTTAGGTACCATCTAGATTGGGTGTTACCTGTTGGTGTCCCTACTGCATGCAACTCTGCAGAGGCAGCGATTCATGAGCTGTGCTCAAATCTTTGCCATCACTGCCGCCAATATCCTTTCCCAAGGAGGTAGATCTGAGAAATAGAAGGAGATCCTTGGACATGATAGTAAAATTTGGGAGAAAAAAAATCCAACAGAAAAGCTGCTTTCTTGTGCTTTCCTCTTTGCTAAGACTGGCTCTCTGCAGGCCCCTCCTTCCGTGAGTAAGAACAGAGGCAGGTTCTCTCTTTTATTCTAGTTACAGTCATGGGAGAAATGTAGCCTCTTCCCGCAAGGCACAACAGCACCGATATTTGAAGAGTCAGTGATAGACGATTTCATCAGAAGGTTTTGGCAACAGAAACTAGCAAACGACTGACTTAAAAACAAAACAAAATGGAAAATTTCAAAATCCAATCAGCCCATTGATCACTAGGGAGAAAAAAATGAACATGTGTTTCTTGGGTCTCAGCCTGCTCTAAAAGATGAAACTGGAATGCATTTCAGAAAGCAGCAAAGACGTGAGTATGGGACGTTAAAGCACTATGATCATTTGATAGCATAGTTTTCCTTTGTGGATTTCTCGTGGTGACCAATCCTAATATAATAGGACGTAACATCCACTGGGTACTTATTACATGTTAGCATTTTCTTTGGTATTTTATTAGGTTACCAGAACAACCCAGTGAGGTAAGTACTACTCTTGTCAGCCTTGTTTCATAGACTAGGAACAGAGGACTGATTCACCCAGTTTTGAGTGATTCACCCAAAGTTTTGTGGCTAATAAAACTCCATTCCAGCCCAGGCACGGTGGCTCACACCTGTAATCCCAACACTTTGGGAGGCCGAGGTGGGTGGATCACTTGAGGTCAGGAGTTCAAGACCAGCCTGGCCAACATGGAGAAACTCCGTCTCTACTAAAAACATAAAAATTAGCCTGATGTGGTGGTGTGTGCCTGTAACCCCAGTTACTCAAGAGGCTGAGGCATCAAAATGACTTGAACCTGGGAAGCAGAGGTTGCAGTGAGCTGAGATCGCGCCATTGCACTCCAGCCTGGGCAACAGAGGAGACTCCGTCTAAAAAAAAAAAAAAAAAAAAAAAAGAGAGAGAGAAAAAACAAAAACTCCATTCCAGCCTGGGCACCTGTCTCCAGGCCCTCATTTCCAACCAGAACACAGTAGATTCCAGAGTGAAACCCAGTCACCAGCCTGAAGCTGGCATTCAGGTTGCACTTCTCAGGGAACTCAAAGGTTGGTGCAGGAATTTTCTGTTTTGTTTTGAGTCAAGGCCTCTATCACCCAGGCTGGAATGCAGTAGCAAGGTCATGGGCTCATTGCAGCCTTGACCTTCCTGGGGCTTAGAGATCCTCCCACCTCAGGCTTCTAAGTAGGTGGGACTACAGGCATTCTACCACGCCTGGCTAATTTTTGTATTTTGGGTAGAGACAAGGTTTCACCATGTTGCCCAGGATGGCCTGGAACTCCTGGGCTCAAGAGATCCTCCCCCCTCAGCCTCCCAAAGTGCTGGGATTACAGGTGTGAGCCACTGTGTCTGGCCAGTGCAGGCATCTTCTCCTTGGCCCTTATCAGCTTGCTGGAGCTAAGAGCATTATATTCTCTTGATGAAGAGCTAAGCCTCTGGGCAGAAGTTGAGCAGCTCTGGGCAAGGTCAAGAAGGGAATTAGGCCGGGCTGTAATCCTAGCACTTTGGGAGGCCAAGGTGGGTGGATCACCTGAGGTCAGGAGTTCAAGACCAGCCTGGCCATCATGGTGAAACCCCATCTTTAAAAAAAAAAAAAAAAAAAAAAAAGAAGGGAATTAATGGTAGAGATTTTCTGGTCTCAGGCTGCAAATGCCCTCTGTCTAATTGAAGTACCCAAAAAGGCACAAAAAGAAAACAAAAATTATGGTTTTGCTCCAAAACCATTCTCCTGGCTTTCACCTCAACCCTTTATGTATTTTTGTTCTTAACTTTTTTTGAGACAGGGTCTTGCTCTGTTGCCCAGGCTGGAGTACAGTGGTGCCATCATAGCTCACTGCAGCCTCAAACTCCTGGGCTCATGCAATCCTCCCACCTTAGCCTCCTGAGTAGCTGAGACTACAGGCACACACCATCATAACCTGCTAATTTTTTTAAAACTTTTTGTAGAGACAGGGTCTTTTGGTGTAGCCCAGGCTGGTCTCAAACTCCTGGTATAAAGTGATCCTTCTGCTTTGGTCTCCCAAAGTGTTGAGCTTACAGGTGTGAGCCACTGTACCCTGCCTTATCTCAGCCCTTTAAAGATGCATCAGAAGGGCCGGGCGCAGTGGCTCACGCCTGTAATCCTAGCATTTTGGGAGGCCAAGGTGGGTGGATCACCTGAGGTCAGGAGTTCAAAACCAGTCTGGCCCTCATGGTGAAACCCCATCTTTTAAAAAGAAAAATAAATAAAAATTAAAAAAAAAAAGATGCATCAGAGGCTCTCCTAGTCTTTAGAAACCAGTATGTATAGTGTGTGTGCACTTGTGTAAGTGTTTTGCAAGGGTGACAGAGTTGGGGAGTGAGGGCAACAACCAAGGAATTCAATTAACTCAATAGAAAACAACATTACAACACTGACAACGTAGCAGCAGGGCCAGGCAGTGGCTCACGCCTGTAATCCCAACACTGGGAAGCGGAGGTAGGTGGATCACTTGAGCCCAGGAGTTCAAGACCAGCCTGGGCAACATGGCGAAACCCCATCTCTACTAAAAACACAAAAATTAGCCAGGGGTGGTGGTACAAGCCTGTAATCCCAGCTATTCAGGAGGCTGAGGCAGGAGAATCGCTTGAACCTGGGAGGCAGAGGTTGCAGTGAGTCAAGATAGTGCCCCTGCACTCCAGCCTGGGTGACAGAGCAAGGCTCAGTCGCAAAGAAAAAAAAAAGAAAATGCAGCAAACATGAGACCAGGTTGCCATAGCAACCATGTAATTGACATTTTCATTTTCCCAGCATTTGTTCTGGGCAGGTGTGGGCAGACACGTGTCCTCAGGGATGTGCAAGGATGAGGGTGTGTCTGTTTCCCCCATTAGTCTTCATAATTGGAGGGGTTGTTACTGCTCCCAGACAAGGCCTTGGGAATCAGGTCTTTAACAGTGCACAGAAAGCCCCCTGCCTCAGAACATCCAGAGCAGGCAGAGCCAACCTCACCGTGTAAAGGTGGTGGAGCTGATGGTGAACTTGCTCACTGCGTGGATGGAACGCTGAGGTTCAAGTGGAGGGCCATACAAAGCGGCCTTGGCAGAGCTCAGCCGAGACCCAGGTCAGCGAACTCCCGGTGGGCCATTCCACACTGGCTCGCTGAACCAGGGTCAAGTAGCTGGGGTTAGGGAAAAAAAATAAGACGAGGAAGAAGCATAGCACAGCTTAAATCTGTCAAGAGTGCAGAATCACCTTTCATCTTCTGAAGGAGCAATTGTTTTCTGCACCAAACCACACATTGCAAGCAAATCTGCTGCCAAAGAACAAAGAGAAAAATGTGGGGAACGAGCAGCCTCCCAAGCCTCGCAGCTGGCAATGGAATTAAACTCGACTTCACCTGCAAGAACAGCTGATGGCTCAGCCACAAACCTCCTCCAAGCAGCCTCTGAGATTCAGAATTACTGTGCCCCACAGACTGCACAGCATATACAAGAGGCAGCCCTGGCTGCCTCCTCGCAACCACGCAGTTTTTGAGGCTGACACACATGGAATACTAAACACATCCCGGGAGTTCCAGACACAGCCACCTGGTTACAGCCCTGCCTGCTCTTGTCTGCAGCAATTTCTCTCAAAGGCGTGGCTTCATGCATATCTATTACCAAGCGCGTGTAGACAAGACGGTGTTCCAAAAGCACAGCCCCGAGTGGGAAAACAGGCGCTGTCAGCAAATCATTTTCACAGGGACAGGAAAATCTTTAGGTGGAAAATAGTGCTTTTGTGACTTCCCCGGGAGGAAAGAATTGAGCTGAGATTGCTACGATGTTGCCGCTTCCATTTGCCAAAAAGCAAAATGCTTTCAAGAAGCCCATCAGTGTCATGCTTGATCATAGCTTTGCTTAATCCATTTCTTCACGCGTTTGCCCTTGTCATCTTTGCTTTCTGAGCCACTCCTGCACCTTAGAGTCACCGCAAATCCCATCCCATAAAAATCTGTAGCGTCTCTGTGTGTGGAAATCAAATGATAAAAAGCCACCACTGTGTGTAGCTGTGTTACGCTCTTGGTGGAAAGATGACGTGAATGAAATGGCCCCTGGGGAACGCTGGGGAGGCCTGACTAGCAAGGTGCAGAGTGGAGGATTAGTCGGGAGACAAACGGGATCTTTTCCTAAAACTGAGAATAGTGTTTTGTTAAAGGACCCTTATTTTGGCCAGGCGCGGTGGCTCACGCCTGTAATCTTAGCACTTTGGGAGGCCAAGGTGGGTGGATCACCTGAGGTCAGGAGTTCAAGATCAGCCTGGCCATCATGATGAAACCCCATCTTAAAAAAACCCTTATTTTGAGGCTGGGCACAGTGGCTCATGCCTGTAACATCAGCATTTGGGAGGCTGAGGTGGGAGGATTACTTGAGGCCAAGAGGTTGAGGCTGCAGTGAGTTATGATGAAGCCACTCACTCCAGCCCGGGTAGCAGAGGGAGATCCTGTCTCTAAAAAAATAAAAAAGTCATATTTGGGGTGGTAATATGCCTCCCCTAAAATAATAAAGATTAGCTGGGTGTGGTGGGTCATGCCTGTAATCCCAGCACTTTGGGGAGGCCAAGGCAGGAGGAGCCCTTGAGCTTAGGAGTCCAAGACTAGGCTGGACAATATGGGGAGACCCCGTCTCTACAAAAAAGAAAAAAAATCCAGGCATGGTGGTGCATCCGTGTGGTCCCAGCTACTTGGGAGGCTAAGGTGGGAGGATCGCTTGGGATTGGAAGGTAGAGGTTACAGTGAGCCATGATCGTCCCACTGCATGCCAGCCTGGGTGACAGAACAAGACCATATCTCAATAATAATAAATAATAATAATAATAAAGATTATTTATAAATGTCTCTGTAACTGAAACACCCCCTCAAAAAACTCCTATAAATTGTAGACCTCTCCATCATTGTTCTCTTCATTTTATTTTAAATTTCATTGAAATTTATCCTAAAGCACTTCCTGTGACTTGAAAATGCAGGCATTTTGGCTAACATTTTTCATTGCCTTACATTGGAATGTAATAAAAGTGTCAGGTTTATTTATCCAAACTTATATCTAAGTTTTAGGTTCCCCTCCCCCGCCCTGGATCTAAAATTCCATCATACTTGAGCAACTCTTATTTGTCAATCTGGCAGCTTCTCCACTATTTTAAGCACTTTCCTTTTCATCACCATTCATTTCCATTGACAACTCCACTGTCGGCTGCCTAATAGACTCCTTGAACTGACTCCTCAAATGGGATTGTCCCCTCGCTGGCCTATTCCTCCCCAGAATTCCCAGTCTCAGTAAATGGCTCCATTTGCTCAAGTCAAAAAACCTAGCTTAGCCAGCCACGGTGGCTCATATCTGTAATCCCAGTACTTTGGGAGGCCAAGGCAGGTGGATCACCTGAGGTCAGGAGTTCAAGACAAGCCTGGCCAACATGGCAAAACCTAGTATCTACTAACAATACAAAAATTAACTGGGTGGCCAGGCATGGTGGCTCATACCTGTAATCCAAGCACTTTGGAGGCCAAGGCAGGCGGATCACCTGAGGTTGGGAGTTCAAGACCAGCCTGACCAACATGGTGAAACCCCATCTTTAAAAAAAAAAAAAAAATTAACTGGGCATGGTGGTGTGTGCCTGTAATTCCAGCTACTTGGGAGGCTGAGGCAAGAGAATTGCTTGAACCCAGGAGGTGGAGGTTGCAATGAGCTGAGATCACGCCACCGCACTCCAGCCTGAGCGACAGAGTGAGACTCTGTCTCAAAAACAAACAAAACCCTAGTTTGCCAGACATAGCAGCTCAGCCTATAATTCTAGCAACTAGGAAGGATTCTTGAACTTGGGAGTCAAGACCAGCCAGGGTAACATAGCAAGATCCTGTCTCCAAAAAGTAAAAGTTAAATTAACCTAGCCCAAGTTTTCTCCCTCCTCACCCCAGCTGTCACCAAGTCAAGTGGGTTCTACATGCAAGACAATGTCAAACCTGGCCACCGCCCACCTTCGTCCCAGATGTCTTTGGAAGCTTCCTCCCTAGTGGACACTAGGTTTCCTGTGTCCACATTCTGGTCCTCTGGTGATCCTCCTTCGCCAGGCAGCCAGAGGGAACTTATGAAGCCACAGCTTCAACCCTATCACGTTCTCCAGTCTCTCCTTCAGTAATATTTACACACCTATTCTGGGCAGCGCTGTTCTAGTCCTTGCTGGACCTTGCATTATCAGCAAAGAGAGAACAATAGACGAAAATTAAAGAGTGAAATGTAGGGTGTGGTTGAGGAACATAAGAGTGGTGGAAAAAACTAATTCAAAGGAGAACATGGAGGGGCGGGGTGACTGGATTTTTTCCAGCAATTTTTTTTTTTTTTTTTGAAGACAGGGTCTCGCTCTGTCACCCAGGCTGGAGTACAGTGGCATGAACTCAGCTCACTGCAACTTCCACTTCCCAGGTTCAAGTATTTCTCCTGCCTCAGCCTCCCGAGTAGCTGGGATTACAGGTGCCCGCCACCACACCCAGGTAATTTTTGTATTGTTAGTAGAGACAGGGTTTCACCACGTTGGTCAGGGTGGTCTTGAACTCCTGACCTTGTGATCTGCCCGCCTTGGCTTCCCAAAGTACTGGGATTGCAGGGAGTTATAATTTCTAGTAGGGTGGTCGGGGAAGGCCCTGCTGAAAAGGGCATCTGAGACCTAAAGGAGGTAGAGAAACGATCCACAAAACACCCAGAGGAAGAGCTGCCATCCTCCTAAAGTTCCCTATTACATTAAAATGAAACCCAGGCCGGGCGCAGTGGCTCACGCCTGTAATCCCAGCAGTTTAGGAGGCTGAGGTAGGCGGATCACTTGAGGCCAGGAGTTCAAGACTAGCCTGGGCAACGTGGCAAAACCCCATCTCTACTAAAAATACAAAAAATTAGGTGGACATGGTGGCACGTTCCTGTAAACCCAGCTGCTTGGGAGGCTGAGGCAGGAGAATTGTTTGAAACCGGGAGGTGGAGGTTGCAGTGAGCTGAGAACTCACCACTGCACTCCAGCCTGGGAGACAGAGCGAGACTGTCTCTAACACGAAAACAGCAACAACAAAACCCAGACTCTCTCCCATCGCCCATGAGACCCCATAGCATTTGCCGGGGGGCTCTCAAATGCACGTTGCCCTCAGTTCCAGCTCTCCAGCACATCAGTCTCTTGCATCTGTCATCATGCCAGGCTCTCCCCATTTCAAGGTCCTTGCTCTGGCTGTCTCCCTGTCTGGGACACCCCATCCATCCCCCTACACACACCTTATCCCCAGCTCTCCCCTATTCTCAAGGCTGGCTCTTGTCTTTCTATCCTTAGGTAGGTCTTAAAAATGGTACCTCCTGGAGAGGCCTTCACTGGCGCCCCCCACTGGCTATCTCCTGCCTTATTCTGAGTTTGGATCTCCTCAAGCTTCCTTAGCTGGGCATGGTGGTGTGCACCTATAATAGGTCCCAGTTACTCAGGAGGCTGAGGCAGGAGGCTGAGATCATGCCACTGCACTCCAGCCTGGGAGACAGAGCGAGACTTTGTCTCAAAACAAAACAAAATAACAACAAATAATGATCTTGTTCACTAACTGCCTCCCCGACCTGGAATGCAAGCTCCAGGGGGTCAGAAGTATGCTGGCCGGTTCAGGGTCAGAGCCTCCTGTGCCTGGAGCGGCACGGAGTGGACATTCACTGCATATTTATGGAGTGAAGGAATCAATCCATCAAGTAGAACTGGGTAACAAACTTGTAAATAATTCATGCAGTCCAGCGCAGCAGAGTGGGAATCACTCAAAAACTCCCATCCAACGCCTGCCTGGGGCACCACCATTTTATGAACAATGAGAACAGCAATAGCAGCAGAAACAATCCAATAATAATAATTCAATTTCGTAATTCAGTAACACTGTTTAATCAGACTAACGACTTAGCCATTGACTCACAGCCCCTGTCGTTTACTTTCTCTTTGCATCCCATAACACCCCATTATTACATTATCTTATTATAACATCCCAGTAATAGCCCACTATTCCCATTTTAGTAAGTCCAAAAACTGACAGTTAAGAGCTGTTTTGTGACTTGCCTGAGATCACACAGACAGTATAGAGAGAGTTCAGATCCCAACACCAGGTCATACAATGGTGTTCAAACTCCTCTAAATAGGCAAGGTGCAGTGGCTCATGCCTATAATCCCAGCACTTTGAGAGGCTGAGGCAGGCTGACGGCCTGAGGGCAGGAGTTTGAGACCAGCCTGGCCAACGTAGTGAAATCCCATCTCTACTAAAAATACAAAAATTAGCCAGGTGTGGTGGCAGTCACCTGTAATCCCAGCTACTTAGGAAGCTGAGGCAGGAGAATTGCTTGAACCTGGGAGGTTGCAGTGAGCCAAGATTGCACCATGGCACTCTAGCCTGGGCAACAAAAGTGAAACTTCATTTCAAAAAAAAAAATCTTCTAAATAAATATAGAGCACAGCCAGGCACAGTGGCTCATGCCTGTAATCCCAGCACTTTGGGAGGCCGAGGCAGGCAGATCACCTGAGGGACAGGAGTTCAAGACCAGCTTGACCAAAAAGGCAAAACCCCACCTCTACTAAAAATACAAAAATTAGCCAGGTGTGGTGGCACATATTTATAGTTCCAGCTCCTTAGGAGGCTGAGGCAGGAGAATCGCATGAACCTGGGAGGTGGAGGTTGCAGTGAGATGAGGTTGCACCATTGCACTCCAGCCTGGGCATCAAGAATAAAATTCTGTCTCAATAAATAAATAAAAATAAATATCATACAGCACCTACTCTGTGCCAGGAACTGTGTATAAAATAATCTCATAGGCAAATCAGAGTAAAATATTTAAGATAAAAGGATTTTCAATTAATTCTGAACCACTGGACAGAGATTCAACCATGAGACAGCCAGAATGTGGACACTGACCACCCTTTACTGGGCACTTCCTGTCAACAAGGTTCTGGGCCATGCACTTCGCCTGTTTCACCTCATCACCACGTACTGTTAGCCCATTTCACAAAGGGGGAAACTGAGATGCAGGCTGATCCAGTGACTTGCTCAAGGCCCTTGCCAAGAACTTAGGGTGCTGGGTTCTGATGCCCTGCCCTGGCTGCACAGATACTCATCATTAGAAAAATAGTCTTAAAAATGGTCCCAGGTTCAAGCAATTCTCTTGCCTCAGCCTCCCAAGTAGCTAGGATTATAGGCATGTGCCACCATGCCCAGCTAATATTTGTATTTTTAGTAGAGATGGAGTTTCACCATATTGGCCAGGCTGGTCTGGAACTCCTGACCTCAGCCTGTAATCCCAGAATTCCAGGAGCCTGAGACGAGAGGATCACTTGAGCCCAGGAGTTCAAGACCAGCCTGGGCAACACAGCAAGATCCCATCTCTACGAAAAATATAACAGAAACAAACAAAATCCCTGGTGCTCTGTGAGTCAGATCTGGGCAGTTGGCAGGAGCTTCTGAGAATATAGAAGATACTGGAAATATCTAAATTGAATAATCTTCTGACATGTTTGCAAGACCTAAAGGAAAGCATCAATACTTCACCCTGGAGATGTTTCTTTCCTTGGCTGGGCGTGGTGGCTGACACCTGTAATCCCAGCACTTTGGGAGGTCAAGGCAGGCAGATCACTTGAGGTCAGCCATTCCAGACCAGCCTGGTCAACATGGCGAAACCCTGTCTCTACTAAAAATACAAAAATAGCTGGGCATGGTGGTGCACACCTATAATCTCAGCTACTTGGGAGACTGAGGCAGGAAAATCACTTGAACCTAGGAGATGAAGTTTTCAGTGAGAGAAAATCACACCACTCCACTCTAGGCTGGGCAAGAGAGTGAGAATCCATCTCAAAAAAAAAAAAAAAACAAAAGGTTTCTTTCCTTGATCTAAGGGCAGCCTAGGCTGCGTGAGGTGGCTCATGCCTGTAATCCCAACACTTTGGGAGGCCGAGGCGTGCAGATCACAAAGTCAGGAGTTCGAGACCAGCCTGGCCAACATGGTGAAAACCCGTCTCTACTAAAAATATAAAAATTAGCTGGGTTTGGTGGCACACGCCTGTAATCCCAGCTACTTGGGAGGCTGAGGCAGGAGAATCGCTTGAACCCTGGAGGCAGAGGTTGCAATGAGCCAAGATCACACCATTACACTCCAGCACTCAGAGCAAGACTCCATCGTGGTGGAGAGCAAAAAAAAAAAAAAGGCAGCATAAACCCATAGGCAAGTTCTGGTGCAGGTCCCTTACCTGAAAGCCATAGCCTCGTGTCTCTGAGATCAGGATGCTCCCTGGGGAGGGGGACTGGAGTTCAGCAAGAATATCTTCATTGGAGGTGGTGGGACTGGGCCAGTGCCAGCCAGGGGCCTCCTCCTGGTCTGTGCTGGGATCTCTGTCCCACTCTCTCCGCCGCCCTCTCCGCAGGGCCCAGGTGTTCGAACAGAGCCATACCAGGGCTGGAACTGCAAACATGGCAGCCTGCAGCCCATCTCACTCTGACAGGCTGCGGGAGCACAGTCTTCTACTCTGGAGCCCACAGCAGCCTGTGCCCTGGAATTTTCTGCTTGGTTCACCAATTCCTAGCTGGACCCTGCAGCAGCTGTGGTGTTGAACAAGGCAGGCATTCAATCATTAGCTCAGCAATTAAAAGCCTTTGAGGACAGGATCTTCAGTTTCCAGGGACTGACTCAAGTCACCAGCAGGGTTCTTGAAATGTTGCCCTTTGGGTCATTTAGGCAGCGTGTCTCCTCTGCAGCCCATAGGGTCTTGAGAAGAATTAGAATTTTTATAGCAGGGAGACAAAAATTAAGTGAACTAGGCTCCTGACATCCAAGTGGGAATTCAAGACATCCAAATTGGAACTTTGATTTTCATTCCCCACAAATCTGGTTTCTCCTCCAGCCTTCTCAGCCCAGCTAATAGCACCTGGGTCCTTTCTGTGACTCTGTGCACGCTCTGCAGGCATCGTGGACTCTCGCTCTCGTTCACACCCTACATCCTCTCAGTTACAACTCCTGCTGGCTCGACCTTCAAACGTGACCCAGAATCTGCCCACTTCTCATCGCTACCACTGTCCCACCATCTCTCCCTAGACTCCTGCAATAGTCCTTGACCCACCGCAATCACCTCCCAACTCAGTAACCTGAGTGATCCTGTTAAAACCGAAGCCAATCACATCACTTTCTGCCCAAAGCCATCTGTGCCACTCTTGTGGCAAGATGGCTAGCGAGAGTACCCCTCCTGCAGTTCAGGAAGCAAAAATTGCGTTGCTGAAAGATCCTTTGCCTCGGTGCTGATTTTTCTTTGTGGTACCGAGCATCTATTTCCAACATCTATTCCCAACAGCCCCTATATCGCTTCCAGTAAAATCCAAGGTTTTGCAGTGGCACTCAAGCCCTCTCTGCTCAAAGCCTCCTATCCCTCCCGACACCTTTGCTCTGCTCCTAAAATCTGCCAGACAGCCCCAGGGCCTTCCCATGCGTTCTTCCACCTTGGACACTCTTTCCCCAGATATCCACAGGGCTCCCTTCCTCCCTCCACACCTGCTCAGGCACCTGTTCCTCAAGAAGACCCTCCCTGATCTCCTCAGTTAACATCACAGCTCACTCCTCATCTTCCACCTCTGTCCCAGCTCTTGGTCCCCCTTACTTTGCTGTTTGGTTGATTCGTTTTTGTTTTTTAGTCGTCGCATTTAACACCTTCCAACAGACAAAATGTCAACGTATTTTCGTGCCTATTATTTATTCCCTCTTTTCCTCTATGAGGGAGACTCGCCTCTGAGAGGTGAAGATCTTTTTCTATATTGTTTGCCAGCATCTCCTGGGCAGCTGTTAGAGTCTGACACTTACAGAGAGTCTGTAAATATTTGTGAAAGGAAGGGGGTGCCCCAAGATCTGTGGGGTTTTCATGAAAACAAACATGAGAAAGAGAACAGAGGAAATGCGTTTGATTTCCCCTCCCCACAGGAGAGGAGATGGGGGAAAAGGAGATGGAGTGAGGGGCCTGGAGACCCTGCCCTGCCATGCCAGGACCCTTGTAAGCCTGTGCCCACTCCCTCCCCACCAGAGCAGGAAGGGGCTGGACCTCCAGGGACCAGTGGTGGCCAGGTGGAGGGAGAACTCCACCCCTGTCCCTGGGTGGAGCTGGGCAGTAGAGGACCACACTGCTGTGGGGCTCCTGGTTCCAGACCTCAAATAAGGCCAAAAGAAACAGACAGAGCCATGAGCTATGCATCCTTTCCCTACCTGTGGGCTCCCGGCTGCCTCCAACCTGGACGCAGGGCTTTGCAGGCTTTCTAAATAAAAATCCTGATTGCCGAAGAAGGCAGGTGGAGGGTGACCCTAACAGAAGCGGGCTCTCTGCAGACGCTGGAATGCAGTGCTCTGCTGGGAAACCTCGCCACCTGGGCGGAGAGTGAACTGTGCTGTTCAGCCCAAACAGATGCAAATTCTCATGTCAAACCCTTTAAGGAAGCTGGTCACAGACAGCCCGTCCTCCCTCCTTTCTCCCCCACTCCATCTGGTTGTTAACGAGAATGAGAAAAGCAGATTAGAAGTGTCACCCCTGCAGCTGGTTCAAGGCTGTGCCACCCATCCACTTTCGTTTCCTTCTGACAGGTACAGTTTCTTTCCCAAACACTCCAGTATTGGATTTTGAGAAACCTTCTACTTATATGAATTTCATGAGCTTTACTGTGACCTGGGATAACTCTTTTATGAGCTACACAAAGAAATGACCTATAAAAAGAAGTTTGTTTTCCTTTGTGATTCTGTGGTATGAGAAATATATTTAGGCCGGATGCAGTGGCTCATGCCTGTAATCCCAGCACTTTGGGAGGCCAAGGTGGGTGGATCACTTGAGGCCAGGATTTGGAGACCAGCCTGGCCAACATGGCAAAATCCCACCTCTACTAAAAATACAAAAATTAGCCAGGTGTGGTGGTGCACACCTGTAATCTCAGCTACTCTGGAGGCTGAGGCATGAGAATACCTTGAACCCAGGAGGTGGAGGTTGCAGTGAGCCAAATTACACCACTGCATTCCAGCCTGAGGTGACAGAGCAAGACTCTATCAAGGAAGGAAGGAAGGAAGGAAGGAAGGAAGGAAGGGAGGGAGGGAGGGAGGAAAGGAAAGGAAAAGAAAGGAAAGGATGGAGGAAGGGGGAAGGAAGAAAAGAAGGAAGGAAAGAAGGAAGGAAGGGAGGGAGGGATGGAAGGAAAGAAAGAAGGAAAGGAGGGAAGAAGAAGGAAAGAAAAAAGGAAGGATAAAAAAAGGAGGGAGGGAGGAATGAGGAAGGGAAGGAAGGAAGAGAGGGAGGGAGGCAGGGAAGGAAGGAAAGGAGGGAGGAAGGAGGGAGGAAAAAAGAAAGGAAGGAAGAAAGAAAAGAGGGAGAAAGGATTGCTTGAGTCCAGGAGTTTGAGACCAGCCTGGGCAACATGGTAAAAATCCTGTGTCCATAAAAAATAATTTAAAAAAATTGTAGGACACACAGCTGGTGTCACAGAGAATTGATTGGTGTGGGGGTGGGGGGAACCACACACATTTGGTGTTAGGAGTGTTCTGTGGATAGAAAAAAATCAGAGATTCCACAAATTGATTCTGTCAATTTGTAGAATTCACACACAAACACACACACACACGGCTGCCCAATTTTCTGTTATAAGCAGGGGAGGCGAGTCCTCAAAGAGATTTGCAGATGATATGAATGTGTGAGAGAACGCTGAGATTTTTCTTTTCCTTTGACCTTATTGTTCAATAATATATTTTTAGATTAAGTCCAGATGCCAAAAGAGTGTTTGTTTGTTGAGACAGAGTCTCACTCTGTCCCCAGGTTGGAATGCAGTGGCTTGATCTCAGCTCGTTGCAACCTCTGCCTCCTGGATTCAAGAGAGTCTCATGCCTCAGCCTCCCAAGTAGCTGGGACCACAGGTGCACACCACCACATCTGGCTAATTTTTGTATTTGGTAGAGATAGGGTTTTGCCATGTTGACCAGGTGGGTCTTGAACTCCTGCCCTCAAGTGATCCACCTGCCTCGGCCTCCCAAAGTACTGGGATTACAGGCATGAACCACCATGGTTGGCCTGGATGCCAGAAGAGTTCTTTGCAAAAACAATTTTTAAATACTCTGAGAAATTATTATTGGATCATCCTTGTAAAGAAATCAGTTTTATTATTGTTATTTTCTGTCTAATGCCTTGAAGTTGCCATGCATTTTGGAGAGACTATGAAAGCTATAAGCTTGTTTTGCTAAGATGAACATTCATTTGTTTTGATGATGCCCTTGAGAAGTAAGAGGTGTCCAGGCTTTGTTGTTATTTAGTCATTGTTTTCTTTAGTATGAAGCTGGAAGCAATGGCTGGGCGTGGTGGCTCATGCCTGTAATCCCAGCACTTTGGGAGGCTGAGGCGGGCAGATCACGAGGTCAGGAGCTCAAGACCATACTGGCCAACATGGTGAAACCCTGTTTCTACTAAAATACAAAAAATTAGCTGGGTATGGTGGCGTACTCCTGTAATCCCAGCTACTCAGGAGGCTGAGACAGAGGAATTGCTTGAACCGGGGAGGCGGAGGTTGCAGTGAGCCAAGATCACACCATTGCACTCCAGTCTGGCGACAGAGCAGGACTCTATCTCAAAAAAAAAAAAAAAAGCTGGAGGCAACAGAGAGTGGTTTAGCCAACTTAAGAAGGATCACACGAAGAGTGCCGAAATTCAGGACCAGCATCAAGATGCCAGTATGGAGGCTAGGTATGGTGACTCATCCCAGCACTCTGGGAGGCCGAGGCGGGAGGACTGCTTGAGGCCAGGAGATGCAGACCAACCTGCACAATACAGTGAGATCCCATCTCTACAAAAATTCTAAAAATCAGCTGGGCATAGTGGTGCATGCCTGTAGCCCTGGCTACTGGGAAGACTGAGTCCAGAGGCTCTTGTGAGCCCATGAGTTTGAGGCTACAGTGAGCTGTGACTGAGCCACTGCTACTCCAGCCTGATCGACAGAATGAGACCTGCCTCAAAAAATTAAAATTAAAATATGCCCATATGATTCTGATCTCCAATTCTGTGTGCAGACTACTATAATGTCTCTCTTGCTATAAAGATGCTCTAAGAATGGCTACATAGGGTTTATCCTTTTTTTTTTAATACCAAAGGAGCAATGCTATTAACTGAATACATAGGGTGTTTAAGAAAAATATTTAGCATGTCTTAGGACTTAATGCGTGTGACACCTTCAGGCAGCCATAACAAAAAACTAGAGGTTTTCTGTAAATAAATAAATAAAAGCAAAGAATTTAGATTCCCTGGCAACTGTGACCTTAAACTTTGTTTTCAAGGTGGAAAATATTCACATAAAATTAAGCTTTATGAGAACATTCTATAATGATTTCTTCTCTCTTCCCCGGTTCCACTTAAACACTAATCCTAGAATCCTAAAACTGTTCTTTCCTGGAGATGTCATTATAAGTACCACACTTTTTATGTGCTTTTCCATAAGCAGAAAACAATAGCAGCTGAGTGATCAGGCAGTACACGGATTAGCAGAGGAGTTAGTAATAAGCTTTAGTGGTTTATGTCTGTGGCTCTACTTGTCTAAATTTAAGCCTTTTTGGAGGCAGAAACCCAGTTAACCAATTTAAGGCAACTACCATAACAGTTTCTTGATAATTGGTGATCTCAGTAGAAAGGGTATGTTGTAAATAAACAAAGCAACGAAACCCAGATTTCATTCATCAATGTATCCTCTACAGACCAGTTTAATGGAGATAAATTACCTTGTAGATAATGACAATTCAAACTTAACACACATCGGATCAATTGAAACAAACGGCTGTGTGTGTGCATCTGCGACGGCCTTTACTTTGTTATTACTGATTTAATTATTTTAAAGCCATTATTAAGTGCTCTGTGGGTTCATGGTGGCACTTCTCTAAGAATCTGAAAGTCAATGTAGTCTTTTAAACTACAGAGTTGGTGTCCTTTGTCTTATGAAGGGCAGGAAAGCATAAACTCACTGCCTATAGAAGATATGGGTAGAGGTGTTCAGAAAATACTTAATGGGGCCGGGAGTGGTGGCTCACACTGTAATCCCAGCACTCTGGGAGGCCGAGGTGGGAGGATAACCTGAGGTCAGGAGTTTGAGAGCAGCCTGGCCAATTTAGTGAAACCCCATCTTTACTAAAAGTGCAAACTTAGCCAGGCTTGGTGGCGTATGCCTGTAATCCCAGCTACTTGGGAGGCTGAGACAGGAGAATCACTTGAACCCAGGACATGGATGTTACAGTGAGCTGAGATCGAGCTACTTCATTCCAGCCTGGGCAACAAGAGTGAAACTCCATCTCAAAAAAAAAAAAAAAAAGGAAAAGAAAATAGTTAATGGGCCAGATGCAGTGGCTTGCACCTATAATCCTAACACTTTGGGAGGCTGAGGAGAATCAGCCTCCCAAAGTAGGAGAATCACTTGAGGCCAGGAGTTTGAGACTTCAGTGAGCTATAATTGTACCATTACACTCCAGCCTGGGTGACAGAGCAAGACCCTTTCTCTAAAATAATAGTAATAAAAGCCAGGCGTGGTGGCTCGTGCCTATAATCCTAACACTTTGAGAGGCTGAGGTGGGAGAATTGCTTGACTTCAGGAGTTCTAGACTACCAGCTTGGGCAACATAGTAAGTCCCTGTCTCTACAAAAAATTGAAAAATCAGCCAGGCATGGTGGCACACACCTGTAGTCCCAACTACTCAGGAGGCTGAGGCCGGAGGATTGCTTAAGCCCAGGAATTTGAGGCTGTAGTGAGCCATGATTGAGCCACTGGACTCCAGCCTGGGAGACAGAGTGAGACTGCACACACAAAATAATATAACGCAATAATAATAATAATACAGAAAATATTTAACATTTTTCTCAGCAATATTTTAAGATTCAAAGGTTTTCCGGTCTTCACTCTTATTTGTAATGAGGAATTTTTTTAAAGGGGGAAACTTTATTAAAGAGAAAAAGAAACTTTTTCCTTCGCTGATGCTTTTCCTTAACGATGGAAATCTCTTAGTAAAACACATTGAAAATACCTGGATGTGCCTGAGATGTCTGCATCCTTGCTTTGGCTCACCCCTGTAACCCCAGCACTTTGGGAGGCTGAGGCAGGCGGATCACCTGAGGTCAGGAGTTAAAGACCAACCTGACCAACATGGAGAAACCCCATCTTTACTAAAAATACAAAATGAGCCAGATGTGATGATGCATGCCTGTAATTCCAGCTACTCCAGAGGCTGAGGCAGGAGAATCACTTGAACCTGGGAGGCAGAGGTTGCAGTGAGCGGAGATGGCACCATTGCACTCCAGCCTGGGCAACAAGAGCAAAACTCCGTCTCAGAAAAAAAAGACACACAACAGAATTGAATTAGTTTGTATTTTTAGCAGAGACGTGGTTTCTCCACGTTGGCCAGGCCAGTCTTGAACTCCTGACCTCAAGTGATCCTCCTGCCCCAACCTCCCAAAGTGCTGGGATTACAGGTGTTAGCCACTGCACCCAGCCTGTTCTCCTCTCTCTCTCTCTCTCTCTCTCGACACAAGCTGTGAGATTATTCTGGGCTTTCTGTTCATATTTAAGATGAGACACTACTAACTGTCAATACCTGTATGTGGGGACAGAGCTTGTGACTGGAGGACTTTTCTGCAGACTGATGGCGCGGGGACTTGGAGCACTCATTGGCGGGTCTTCATTGTCGGTTTTATTAGGTCCTTTCTCTAGAGCTGATCTGTTTCCCCAGAAGCGAATCACTCCATCTCCTGCCTCACCATCAGTTGTAACCCTGGCTGCCATTATTCTGAGACCTACGAAAGGGCGGGAGGCCAGAGGTCAGTGTTGCGAGTGAGTTTTGCGTCATTTCCGGGTTTCGGGTGTGGCGCTTCCTCAGCCCTTCTGGGCCAGGCGTTCTGAAATCCAGATTCCTTAACACCTTTTGTCTGCTGGTTTTCCCTCTTCTATTATCTTTATTTTTATGGATTTTTACTTTTTAAATCCTTTATAATCATTTCATTTGGGTTCAGAAAGGGATGGAAATGAATCCAGATATTCAATCTTCAACTAGAAGTCCTATAATTAATATTTTACTTCAAGAGGTTTAGTTCAAAGCGTATTTCCATTAGGAGAAAAAATTGTTCTGTAAGCCCCAATGAGCCAAACTAGGAGAGACTAAAGGAACCTGTATAGCAAAAAGATTCCATATTCCACTTACAGGGGTCGAATAGCAATTCTAAGTAGACTGTCAAAAGCTAAATATGTATATAGTAATTTCTAGAGCAATTTTAAAACTTTCTTTGTAGAATTTCTTTTTTGTATAGAAGAAATAGAAATTTTTTGGTACAGAACTAAAATTAGTATGTTATAGTATATTTCTTTGTATAGAAACACTATATATAGAAATATATACCTAGAAAATCCTGAAGATAAGCAAAAAAAATTAAAACAATTTTAAAATAAGAAATATAATCAAAACCCAAAAGATACATTAAAATGGCATACTAAAAGTATTCAAATAATCTGCCAGGCACGGTGGCTCATGCCTGTAATCCCAGCACTTTGGGAAGATGAGGTGGGTGGATCACATGAGGTCAGGAGTTCGACAGCAGCCTGGCCAACATGGTGAAACCCATCACTACTAAAAATATAAAAATTAGCTGGGCATGGTGATACATGCCTGTAGTCCCAGCTACCCAGAAGGCTGAGGCATGAGAATCACTTGAACCCAGGAGGCAGAGGTTGCAATGAGCTGAGATTGCGCCATTGCACTCCAGCCTGGGTGACAGAGCGAGATGCTGTCTCAAAATAAAATACTATTTAAATTATCTCAGAGAGGATAAGAAAGGGCAAACAGAAACAAAAATTAGAGGGAACAAACAGAAAACAATTCGATGGTGAACCCAAATTAAAGCATATTAATAATTACATTAAGTGTAAATAGTCTAAGTACACCAATTAAAAGACAGAACTTTTCATTTTATTTTTTATTTTTAAATTTTATTTATTTTTGAGACAAAGTCTCACTCTGTCACCCAGATTGGAATGCAATGGCACAATCTTACACACTGCAACCTCCACTTCCCAGGTTCAAGTGATTCTCTCATCTCAGCCTCCTGAGTAGTTGAAATTACAGGCGTGTGCCACCATGCCTGGCTATTTTTTTGTATTTTTAGTGGAGATGGGCTTTCACCATATTGTTCAGACTGGTCATGAACTCCTGACCTCAAGTGATCTGCCTGCCTCGGCCTCCCAAAGTGTTGGGATTGTTACAGGCGTGAGCTACTGCACCCGGCTTAATTTTTATTTAATTATTATTTTTTGAGACTGGGTCTTGTTCTGTCACCCAGGTTGGAGTGCAGTGGTGTGATCATGGCTCACTGTAGCCTCGACTTTCAAGGCTCCAGCAATCCTCCACCTCAGCCTCCTGAGGAGCTGGAACCACAGGTACACACCATCGCACCTAGCTAATTTTTGTATTTTTGGTATAGATGGGGTTTCACCATGTTGCCCAGGCTGATCTCAAACTTTTGAGTTCAAGTGATCGACCTGTCTCACCCTCCCAAAGTGACTCACCCTCCCAAAATGTTGGGCCACCATGCCCAGCCAGAAATTGTTACATTAAATTTTTAAGAAGACCCAACTATGTGATATCTATAAGAAAACCACTTTATATATAATGGTATAGGTATGTTAAAAGTATAAAGATGGCACCAGGTGCAGTAGCTCATGCCTATAATCCCAGCACTTTGGGAGACCGAGGTGAGCAGATCACTTGAGGTTAGGAGTTCGAGACCAGCCTGACCAACATGGCAAAACCCCATCTCTGCTAAAAATACAAAAATTAGCTGGGCATGGTGACACATGCCTGTAGTCCCAGCTACTTGGGAGGCTGAGGCAGGAGAATTGCTTGAACCTGGGAGGTGGAGGTCGCAGTGAGCCAAGATCATGGCACTGCACTCCAGGCTGGATAACAAAAGCAAAACATTGTCTCAAAACAAAACAGAAAAAGTATAAAGATGGAAAAATATGTATCATGCAAACAAAAAGCTGGAGCAGCTATATTCATATAAGATAAAATAAATTTCAGAGCAAAAAAAATTACCAGGGATAAAGAGAGGTATTACATAGTGGTAGAAGAGTCAATTCATCAACATACATAACAATCCTAAATGTACATGCATGTAACAACAGAGCTTCAAAATACATGAAGCAGAAACTGACAGAACTAAAAGAAAAAATGAACAAACCCACAATTAGGCTGGATTTGTTCCACATACCTCTCTCAGTAAGGGATAAAATAAGTAGGCAGAAAGTTGCCACAGCTATAAATGTGAGCAACACCATCAGCCAACTGGATGGATCTAATTGACATTTCTGGAATACTCTACCCAAGAACAACAGAATACACATTCTTTTCAAGAGCCCTGGGTCATAAACCAAATCTCAACAAATTTGAAAGAAATTAAATCATATAAAGTTGTTCCCTGATCATGAAGGAATTAAACTAGAAATGATAGAAAATTATCCGGAAAATCTCCAAGTGCTTGAAAGTTAAACAATACACTTCTAAATAATCCATGAATCAAAGTGGAAGTTTTGGCCAGGCTCATACCTGGAATCCCAGCTGCAGTACAATGGCGTGATTTTGGCTCACACAACTTCTACCTCCCAGGTTCAAGTGACTCTCATGCCTCAGCCTCCTGAATAGCTGAGATTACAGGTGTGCCCCACCACACCCAGCTAATTTTTGTATTTTTAGTAGAAATGGGGTTTCACCATGTTGGCCAGGCTGGTCTCAAACTCTGGCCTCATGTGATCTGCCCACCTTGGCCTCCCAAAGTGATGGAATTACAGTTATGAGCCACCACACCCAGCCAAAAAGGTGAAAGTTTGAATAGATTGGAAAATATTTAAACTGAATGAAAGCAAAAATACAACATATAAAAATTTGTGAGATGCAGGTAAAAAGTACTTAGAGGAAAATTTTTTATATCCAATGCTTATCTTAGCAGAGAAGAAAAAAAGCTAAGCTTCCACTCTAAGAAACTGCCATAAAAACAAAATAAATTCAAAGCAAGCAGAAGCAAAGAAATAATAACATTAAAAGCAGAACTTGACCGGAATTTGGCTCATGCCTGTAATCCCAGCACTGTGGGAGGCCAAGGCTGGTGGATCACTTGAGGTCAGGAGTTCAAGACCAGCCTGGCCAACCTGGCAAAACCACATCTCTACTAAAAATACAAAAATTATCTGTGCATGGTGTCATACACCTATAGTCCCAGCTAGTCAGGAGGCTGAGGCAGGAGAATTGCTTGAACCTGGGAGGCAGAGGTTGCAGTGAGCCAAGATCATGGCACTGCACTCCAGCCTGGGTGACAGAGTGAGACACCAAAAAAAAAAAAAAAAAAAAAACACCCAAAAATATTAAGAGCAGAAAATAATAAAATGGAAAATGGAAATAGGGCTGGGTGCAGGAGCTCACACCTGTAATCCCAGCACTTTGGGAGGTCGAGGTGGGAGGATCACCTGAGCCCAGGCATTTGAGACCAGCCTGGGCAACATAGCAAGACCCTGTCTCTATATAATTAAAATTTAAATAAAGAAAAGAGCCGGGCGCAGTGCATGCCTGTAGTCCCAGCTACTCGGGAGGCTGAGGTGGGAGAATCGCTTGAGCCCAGGAGTTCTGGGCTGTAGTGCGCTATGCTGATCGGGTGTCCGCACTAAGTTCAGCATCAATATGGTGACCTCCTGGGAGCAGGGGACCACCATGTTGCCTAAGGAGGGATAAACCGGCCCAGGTCGGAAACGGAGCAGGTCAAAACTCCCATGCTGATCACTAGTGGGATCACACCTGTGAATAGCCACTGCACTGGTCCAGCCTGGGCAACATAGCGAGACCCCATCTCGAAAAAAAAAGAAAAAAGAAAAGAAAATGACTGGGCACAGTGGCTCATGCCTGTAATCCCAGCACTTAGGGAAGCCAAAGTGGACAAATTGCTTGAGGCCAGGAGTTTGAGACCACCCTAGGCAACACAGTGAAACCCTGCCTCTACAAAAAAATACAAAAATTAGCTGGGGTGGTAGCACGCCCCTGTGGTCCCAGATACTTTGGAGCTTGAGGTGTGATGATCGCTTGAGTCTAGGAGGTGGAAGTTGCAGTGCACTCCAGCCTGGGTGACAGAGACACCCTATCTCAAAAAGAAAAGAAAACGTTTTAAAGAGAGAGAGAGAGAGAGACCGATAAAACCAAAAGCTGATTCTTTGAAAAGATTGATAAAACTGCTAGCTTGACTGACAAAGAAAAAGAGAGAAGACAGAAACTACCAATATCAGAAGGGAAAGAATGGATGTAATAAAGACCTCACAGATGTTAAAAGGATAATAAGGAAATATTACAAACAACTCTGTGCACATAAGTTTGACAATTTAGATGGAATGGACCAATTTCTTAAAGCTACAAACTACCAAAACCCACCCAAGAAGAAATAGACAGACTAAATAGTCCTATATCTGTTAGAAGAAATTGAATTCATAGCTAAAATCCTTCCAAAAAAGAAAACTTAGGTCCAGATGGTTTTACCAGTGAATACTGCCAAACAATTCAAGAAGATGTAACTCCAGTTCTTCACATTCTCTTTCAGAAAATATATCAGGGAACACTTCCTAACTAATTTTG
The DNA here is from genome assembly GCA_963574635.1 of Cheracebus regulus. Lineage (NCBI taxonomy): Eukaryota > Metazoa > Chordata > Mammalia > Primates > Pitheciidae > Cheracebus > Cheracebus regulus. The sequence goes on from CAUYQU010048307.1 coordinate 107,396, forward strand.
TGAGCCCAGCATTATCCCAATACCAATGAATCTGACAGATTGCTATTTATTAGTAATGCCTACAACTAACCACATATCACAAAATCCACCTGCAAAAGATACACCAATGCTTTAATTCCAAGGCAGAGCTGCACAGGCCCACTCTCCCTGTGTGCTGTGTATCTTCCAAGGACCTTTAGAGAAGCATATATTCTGGTTTCTGCTAACATCCTCAGGAAAGAGTAAACGCGAAGGCCAGGAATTGCCATACCTAAGATACTGTCTTCTTCTTCCTTAGCATAGCTTGGAAGCTATAAGCTTCCGAACCTTGTTCTAGGTCCCCTGACTTCAGCTTGGCCTTCTGAGACTGTTAGCCCGTTTCCAACTTTTGTAAGTCTCCTAGAAACTCCTAAAACTTCCTTTCTTTCTTTTTTTATTATACTTTAAGTTCTAGGATACATGTGCAAAATATGCAGGATTGTTACATAGGTATATATGTGCCATGGTGGTTTGCTGCACCCATCAATCCACCATCTACATTAGAGATTTCTCTTAATGCTATCCCTCCGCTAAGCCCCCACTCCCCTACAGACCCTAGTGTGTAATGTTCCCCTCCCTGTGTTCTCATTGTTCAACTCCCACTTATGAGAGAGACATGTGGTGTTTGGTTTTCTGTTCCTGTATTAGTTCGCTGAGAATGATGATTTCCAGCTTCATCTGTGTCCCTGCAAAGGACATTAATTCATGCTTTTTTATGGCTGCATAGTATCCATGATGTATATGTGCCACATTTTCTTTAACCAGTCTATCATTGATAGGTATTTGGGTTGGTTCCAAATCTTTGCTATTGTGAATAGTGCTGCAATAACTTTCTTTCTTTCTTTCTTTCTTTTTTATAACTTTCCTGATATTGAATGAACAAAGAAATTTAGCTTCTTTTAGTCTCAAAGCCTCATTGCAACCCAAATGTCCATGATATATCTGCCTGGGCACAGAGCACTTTGCCCCTAGGAGAAGAGGCCTTCCCGTCCCTGGAACAGAGAAACAGCTGAAGCCAATTTATATATCAAGACAGACAAATGCATAGAAAAATATTCTATGAAGTATTTGGTTTTATAACAAAAAAGGCAAACAGATGCTTTTACTTTACATTCTTCTTGTCTTAATATAATACATAGGACCATATCCACCTCTTTGTTTCAGAAAGTACTTGAACAGTTTCTATTCTGGAGGATTAGAGATTTCCTAGAAGCCATGACTACCCTACAGCTTTATACTGTGGTGGGCAGCAAAGATAATATTGTGCCTGATCCCAAAGAGAAGACACAAGCCTTTCCAGAAATGTTTACACTGAAGACGCACACCAAAAATAAGAGTTTACTAATGTATATCTCAGCTTCAGTATTTTTTTTCTGCTTCCACTTCTAGACTTAAGAAAAGGCCGCATTCCTCACCCTCCTTCCTCCAGCATTTGCTTCATGCAGTTAAAATGGAATGAATGGCTTTAGTTAAAGCGTAAAAACAGTCTCACTAAGGAGATACTAATTATAGGTGTTATCACGAAGCTCTCAGAAACTCCAGCAGGGGGCTCATTCATTCCTGCTGAGCTGCTACAGACCCCAAGATTATGTCTACATCAGCCTTAGAAATTTCCCACATGCAACACTCCTCCCACACCCCCCAAAGTCATACACCAGTTACAGTGGGAGGGCAACTGTGTAGGTCACTACAGACAGAACCATTGATTTCATCTCTACATTTCCCACAAACATTTAAAATAAAAACAAGGCCGGATGCAGTGGCTCATACTTATAATCCCAGCACTTTGGGAGGCTGAGGCAGGCAGATCACTTAAGGTCAGGAGTTCAAGACCAGCCTGGCCAACATGGAGAAACCTTGTCTCTATTAAAAATACAAAAATTAGCTGGGTGTGGTGATGCATGCATGTAGTCCCAGCTACTCAGGGGGCTGAGGAGGAAGGATGGCTTGAACCCAGGAGGCAGAGGTTGCAGAGAGCTAAAATTGTGCCACCACTCTCCAGCCTGGGCAACGGAGTGAGACTCCATCTCAAAAATAAAATAAAATAAAACAAGTGGGGCAGGTGAAACACTCTTAATTCTTCCCTAGAAAATTCTATAAAGACAGAGTAAAATTTAGAAAACCAAACTAGACATCCAAACGATAATTAACTTATGTATGGTCACTCATTACCATTGCTGTTACCAGAAAGTGGGTCTTGTCCCAGACCCCAAGAGCGAGTTCTTAGATCTCACTTTCTTGGGAAAGAATTCACGGCAAGTTGCAGAGTATAGTGAAGTAAAGACAGTTTGTTAGAAACCATTACGGAGTAAGGTATCCTCAGCAAGCAAGAGGAATGCCCCTACTTTTTAATTTTATTTATCTATTTTGATACCACATTTTACTCTGTCATCCAGGCTGGAGTACAGTGGCACTATCATGGCTTGCTGTAGCCTCAACCTCCCAGGCTCAATCGATCATCCATCTCAGCCTCCCAAGTAGCTGAGCTACAGGTGCATACCACCACACCTGGCTAATCTTTTGTAAAGACAGAGTTTTTCCATGTTGGCCAGGCTGGTCTTGAACTCCTGGACTAAAAAGATCCATCTATCTTAGCCTCCCAAAGTGCTGGGATTACAGGCATGAGTCACCATGCTTGACCAAGAATGCCCCTCCCTTAAACATAGTGCTTGCTTATATAGGTTGTTAAGAATAGGATACTTCATTATAAAGACTTTTGATCAGCTTGTGACAGGTTATTAGTATTGTTATTTTCCTATGTTACTACTAATTTCCGCAAGAAATTACAAGTGTACTATTATCTTTAAAGCAAAACCTATTCTTAAACTAAGAATGCTTTTTGTTCTTGAAATACTGGGGCATTTCTGTAAGTTCTGGGTCTTTATTTGGTAAGTTAGCATCATTAACTCATCCCATCAACCATAAATATCTTGTGACCAACAGTGCCAACCCCCTGGGAATGCCATCCAGCAGGATTGGCTTTACCCAGCCTTTATTCAAGATGGAGTCACTCTAGTTAGGATATCTCTGACACTATTAACCTATCTCAATGTCTTTCCCTCTCTCACTGCACAATCTTAGATAATTAATTTGTTAATTATCAATCTCATAAACGAAACAATGCTGACCAAGGTAAATGGCTGGCCTGGATGTTTCCAAGGATGTATTGCAGGTGCCAGGAAGGACTGTGGACCCAGTGTCCACTCTCCCAATGGATGATCGTAAAACGATTTTCACCATGGTACTGAGAGCCAGAACGGTGGAAGGGAGCCGTATGATCAAAATAATCTTTCCTAGGCTGGGAACCTGTAATTCCAGCACTTTGGGAGGCCAAGGCAGGTGGATCATTTGAGGCCAGAAGTTCAAGACCAGCCTGACCAAGATGGTGAAACCCTGTCCCTACTAAAAATAGAAAAATTATCCAGGCATGGTGGCTCGCTCCTGTAATCCTAGCTACTTGGGAAGATGAGACACGAGAATTGTTTGAACCTGGGAGGTGGAGGTTGCAGTGAGCCAAGATCATGCCGCTGCACTCCAGCCTGGGTGACAGAGTGAGACTCTGCCTCAAAAATAATAGTAATAATAATAATCATCATCATCATCTTTCCTACAGGTAAAATATTTTCTTTTCTTTTGCTTTCTTTTTTCTTTTCTTTTTTTTTTTTTTGAGTTGGAGTCTTGCTCTCTCGGGCAGGCTGAAGTACAATGGCATGATCTCAGCACACTACAACCTCGCCTCCCAGGTTCAGGCAATTCTCCTGCCTCAGCCTCCCAAGTAGTTCAGATTACAGGTGCCCACCACCACGCCTGGCTAATTTTTGTTTTTAGTAGAGACGGGTTTCATCATGTTGGCCAGGCTGGTCTTGAACTCTTGACCTTGAGATCTGCTCATTTTGGCCTCCCAAAGTGCTGGGATTACAGGTATGAGCCACCATGCCTGGCTGGTAATATTTTCAAGCTGAAGGCATAGAAGTACTGGCTAGTCATATGTATAGATCATTAAAGAATGAGGATGAGCTTCTAGAAGCAAATTCTGGCAGGTGAGCTTACCTGCTGCTGCCTGGGAGCTTTTTGGTTGTCCTTTTTATTATTATTATTTAATTTTCTGTCCTGAGTAGCTGGGGCTACAGGCGCACACCACTACACCTGGCTAATTTATTTATTTTTTTAGTACAGACAGGGTCTTGCCCAGGTTGGCCTCAAACTCCTGAGCTCAACTGATCCTCCTGCCTGGGCCTCTCAAAGTGCTGGGATTACAGGTGTGGGCACCAAGCCTGGCTGAGATTTCATCAAGCTACTTAGAATGTCGTTCAACTTAAAATTTATGAATTGTTTATTTCTGGAATTTTCCATTTAATATTTTTGGTCCTTGGTTGACCGAGGGTTACTGAAACCTCAGAAAGCAAAACTGTGGATAAGAGAGGATTACTATACTGCCATTAAATTGCATTTTTAGAATAATTTCAAAAATTGTATCTAAGTAATATATATATTCAATTAAAATTTAATGCCTTCAATGTTTTATAAGTAATTCAAATAACAGAGTGGTAACAATCTTCTAAGAATATTAGCTACAATCCCAATCACTGCTTTTCAAAAAGACGTTGTCAGTCCTGCTCCTATAATTTCTCTCCAACAGACCTTCTCCTCCCACTCCCACTGCCCCAACCCAGCCAGGCCCTTACCTCGCACTGCTCCGGGATGCCAGCCTCCGATCTGAAGGTGTCCTGGTGTCTGGGCCTCCATGCAGCTGTCAGTGTGTTCTTTCGGAAAAGCAAATCTGTCCATGCCATACTCTGAGCAATACGCTTTACTGGGTTGTCCCATAGCCTTCAGGATAAAGTACAAATTCCTAAGCGTGACACCTCGGATGAAGCCTTTTCCAGTCCATCCCTCCTTCCCAGATTACCACCTGCCCCTTTGACTCTGCCCTTTGGTCTTCAGCCACAACCAGCTGCTCTCTCCAGCAAGCCTCTCCAGCTCTCCAGGCCTTCAGCCATGACGGACTACCTGGACAGCCCTTCCTCCCATTCCTCAGCCTACAAGATCCGATGTGCCCTTCAGCCTCCAGTGTTAGCTCACCAAAATCTTCCCTTTGAATTACAAATGCAGCTGGCTGCAAAATCCTCCAAGTGACCAGAGTGTTCTGTAATCACCTCTATTACAGCATCTTTTATTAAGGGGGTGATTTTTTTTTTTTTTTTGCATTTCTATATTTCCTAAGAGAATATTAATTTCTAGAATTCTAGGAATTCTCATCTAATTTTTATTCCCAATATCTAGCACCATGCAAAGCAAAAAGTAGGTACCCAATAACTGCTTTTGGAATGAATGAAAGAATAAATCAATGAATGGCGATATGCGGCTGCCAGAGCACTTTCTGAGAAGCAAATCTGACCTTGTCACTCTCTGAGCTGCGCTCCCTCCTGGTTGATGAGGTAACACTGGAAGCTATTAACAGATAAGAAAGAGAGAAAAAAAAAGGAGGGGAGAGATCTCTGGGGTTCTGACATATTATTTATTTTCACTGAGTTTCTGTTTCCTCATTTGTAAAACAAAAGTGCTGCCCGGATGAGCTTTGAAGGCATCTTCCAGTTCTCAAATTCCAGCCTGCTTGGCTCCCTAACAACTTTCCTAGAGTCTCTGGCAGCTATAACCCAAGTCTTAGCACCATCTAGTGATAAACAGGCACACAGCGGGGAGGGAAAGCCGGGGAGTAGGGAGGGTGGATAAGAGAAGGAAATGCCAACCTTAATTATATTATGAGCCGCCAAGGAATTAGGTCAAACCTGCAAATACGAAGTTAAACCAAGAGGCCTAACTTCATCCTGGGGATGGAATGACTAACTAGCTTCAGAACATGGATGAAGTAGACAATTATAGAATGCCTGAGACATGGAAAAGGCCATAAAACAATTCCTGTGTACTCTGGCCCTCTTGTTCTTTTATCAGTTTACTGCTTATTACTGTAACTAAATATTTTTCTTGGGAGGACATGTACTTTTGAAGGACCTATGGCATGGGACTCTAATAACTCAATAAATCACAAATTAAGTATTTATTAAGAGTATATATGTATTTTTCAAGTTTGTTTTTTACTTTTTATTTATTTGAGACAGGGTCTTGCTCTGTTGCCTAGGCTGGAGTGCAGTGGCATGATCATGGCTCACCACAATCTCGAACTCCTGGATTCAAGCATTTCTCCCACCTCAGCCTCCTGAGTAGTGAAGACTACAGGGATGTGCCACCATGCCAGCTAATTTTAAAATTGAATTTCAGCCGGGCACAGTGGCTCATGCCTGTAATCCCAGGACTTCGGGAAACCAAGGCAGGTGGATTGTGAGGTCAGGAGTTCGAGACCAGCCTGGCCAGCATGGTGAAACCCCATCTCTACTAAAAATACAAAAATTACCCATATATGGTGGCATGCGACTGTAATCTCAGTTACTCAGGAGGCTGAGGTAGGAGAGTCTCTTGACTCCAGAAGATGGAGGTTGCAGTGAGCCGAGATCACACCACTACACTCCAGCCTGGACGACAGAGTGAGACTCCACCTCAAAAAAAAAATTTTTTTCAGTAGAGATTGAGGGAGGGGCGTTTCGCTATGTTTTACACAAGCTGGTCTTGAACTCCTGGGCTCAAGCAATCCTCCCACGTGGCCCCCAAAGTGCTTAGATTACAGGTGTGAGCCCCTGAGCCCAACCTCTATACCCTTATTGGAGTGTAATAAGACCAAAATATGACTAATTAACACTATAGGAAATATTAAGGATAATTCTGAAAGGAGCAGCAAAACAATAACAAAATACTAGTGTCAACATTAATTTTTTAAAAACCTACTGACCTACAAATTCTTATTAACCTAATATTCGTTTTCTAAATGACTTTCTAGTTGTCAAAAAACCAGAATCAACAAATCAACTGAACAAATGACAAAAGATAAAGAAACAATTGAGCACTGACTAATAGAAAACTAGGTTGAGATTTTGCTATAATCTGTCCCCAGGGCTGTCCTGAGACCATTTTCTGGACAAAGCACACATGTAAAGGGGTAGGAACTTTGAAGGTACTTTGATCAATAAGAGCCCTTAGGCCAGGCACGGTGGCTCATGCCTGTAATCCCAGAACTTTGAGAGGCTTAAGCAGGAGGATTGCTTGAAGCCAGGACTTTGAGACCAGCCTAGACAACAAAGCAAGACATTTCTATAATTGGTTTTGTTTTGTTTTGTTTTGTTTTCTAATTAGCCAGGCATAGTGGTATGCATCTGTAGTTCCAGCTACTCAGAAGGCTGAGATGGGAAGATCATTTCAGCACAGAAGGGTGAGGCTGCAGTGAGCTTTGATTGCACCATTGCACTCCAGCCTAGGTGACAGAATAAGATACTGTCTCAAAATAATAATAATAAAATAGGCGGGGTGCGGTGGCTCATGCCTATAATCCCAGCACTTTGGGAGGCAAGGTGGGTGGATCACCTGAGGTCAGGGGTTCTAGACCAGCCTAACCAATATGGTGAAACCCCTTTTCTACTAAAAATACAAAAATTAGCTGGACATGGTGGCATGCGCTTGTAATCCCAGCTACTAGGGAGGCTGAGACAGAAGAATGGCTTGAACCCAGGAGGCAGAGGTTGCAGTGAGCTGAGATCATGCCACTGCACTCCAGCCTGGGTGACAGAGCGAGACCCCATCTCAAAAATAACAACAACAATAAGGATGGCCTGTGAGTGGGGAGCAAGTGAAATCAGTCCTAAATTCAGGCCATTTCTGAAATGAGATTCCATTGTAATGCATACTTACATTTGCAAGTCATAATAACCTATGTTTGCATGCATATTATTTTATAAACCTGTTCTTACTCATCATATCTCTTTGGAGTCAATGGAATCTGTGTAACCATTTATTGACTGACACATTATATGTGCAGTAATGATTATTGCATAACTTCAAGAACACAGAGAGTATAAACCTGAAACTGGACCATTTCACTGCAGTGCCATATTTTCCAAACCCAAAATAAGGCCACTAGTACTGACAAGAATGTGCATACGACAAAAGAAAAATGAGGTCTGCCTATACACAGTGCCTCCAGGTGACTTCCCTCTTGGCACATTTATAACCTAGAAGTGTTTGAAAAAGGAAGAAACTGCAGAGGGAAAAAGCAAGTCAGTGTTTTTTTGCCTGGAGTCAGAATCCAGCAGTTGGGTTTTGGAGACTGCTTTGAAGGAAGATGACTCGCTGGGCACCGGCTTTCAGACACTAACAAATATAAAAGAATGTAGGGAGTTATGGGTGATGGACTCATGAGACAGGTCTGTGCCTGACTTTTCTATTTTACCTGCCATTAACTATATGCCTCAACCTGTAAGCTAAGCTTCCAGATGTATCTCTTTTATGGCTGAAACAGTTACATAAAGGATGATACGTTTCATTTGGATAAACTCAATTTTAACTGAAAAATTCAAAAGCGTTTCAAACATACAGAGTTGAAAAACAAACTGGTGTTTTTTTGTTTTGTTTTTTGAGATAGGGTTTCACTCTGTTACCCAGGCTGGAGTGCAGTGCCATGATCGCAGCTCACTACAGCCTCCACCTCCCAGGCTCAAGATATCCTCCTAGCTCGGCCTCCTGAGTAGCTGGAACTACAGGCATGTGCCAACAAGCCCAGCTTATTTTTGTATTATTGGTAGAGATTGAGTCTCAGTATGTTGCCCAGGCTGGTCTGGAACTTGTAGGCTCAAGCAATCTGCCTGCCTCAGCCTCCCAAAGTTTTGGGATTACAGGCATGAGCCACCGCACCGGGCCAAACAACAAACTTTAAACAAATAATAATTGTTAATTATAATAATGCTTAAATAGGTAACCAAAGTACTTCAGGAGATGATCCATTAGCCCAGTGCAAAGCCATCGGCTTCGTAATAAAACCTTGGCAAAGAAAACACCTGCAATTCATTTCATGCCTCGTGATTTAAAGCATATTACATTAACGTGAAAAATTACCTTCTGAATTCACACTCATTGAAATGTAAATGTGCTCTCCTCCTCGCTGCCCCTGCCACTTCCCCATTTCATCCTGAAATTCCATTTGTAAATTCTGTACATCCACAGATGCTGTAGTCATTACCTCAATTTTTGTTGATAAGTCTGCTCTGCCTAGAGGTTTTTATAAGTTATTTTTCCTGTAATGAATACTCAGCAATTCAGGCCTGTCTTTTCAGCTGACTGGATGCTACTGTCCCTTGATTAATGGACCTGCCAACTCGATGAGGTGATACCACACCAACAAAGGCTCAGACTAGAAAATGTCACCTCTTATCCTGGTTGCCCAAGTACTTCTGTTTTATGAGCTTTGTGTGCCTCACAGATGTGCCTAGTATTTCATTTTGGGTTTTGTTAATAAGAAGGCAAGTTACATGAAAGCAGGTAATTGTATTATTTAATGCAGTAAAAATAATTTATTTTGTTCAAATAATGTGCTTCATATGATGGACTTCTGTTTTTCTATTTTTCACTTCTGTCAGCCAAACTGCTACCTAGCCATTTAAATCAATGTATAGGTCAATGCAAACAACATTATTTTTTTCTGCCTGGAGATAAGGCCTTACGATAAGAGTTGTTTGAGAAGAAAAAAAAAGTCCTCAAATAAAAACATTTTGCTTTTAAAAAAATTGTTGCTTTAATAAGATAAAGATATGGAAACCCTAGTTAAAAGTTAAAGTTGTATACTTTGATAGCAAATTTTGCTTGTACATTTTTTTTTATAGAGACAGGGTCTTACTATGTTGCCCAGGCTAGGGTGCAGTGGCCTGATCTCAGTTCACTGCAACCTCCACCTCCTGGGTTCAATCAATTCTCCTTTCTCAGCTTCCTGAGTAGCTGGGATTACAGGTGTCTGCCACCATGCCCAGCTCAAATTTTTGTATTTTTAGTAGAAATAGGGAGTCTCAGTATGTTGCCCAGGCTGGTCTTAAACTTGGCTCAAGCAATCCATCTACCTTGGCCTCGAAAAGTCTTGGGATTACAGGCACAAGCCACCGCACCCAGCCTAAAAAATATATATTTTGCTTTAATAAGACAAAGACATGGAATCCCTAGTTAAAAGTTAAAGTTATGGCTGGGCACAGTAGCTCCCGCCTGTAATTCCTGCACTTTGGGAGGCGGAGGTGGGTGGATCACCTGAAGTCGGAAGTTTGAGACCAGCCTGAACAACATGGAAAAACTCCATCTCTACAAAAAATACAAAATTAGCCAGGCGTGGTCATGCATGCCCGTAATCCCAGCTACTTGGGAGGCTGAGGCAGGAGAATCGCTTAAACCTGGAGGCAGAGGTTGTGATGAGCTGAGATCGCACCATTGCACTCCAGCCTGGCCAATAAGAGCAAAACTCTGTCTCTAAAAAAAAAAGAAAAAGAAAGTTAAAGTTGTATACTTTGGTAGTAAATTTTGCTTGGATTTTTTTTTTTTTTTTTTTTTTTTTTTAGAGAAAGGGTCTCACTATGTTGCCCAGGCTGGAATGCAGTGACTATTCATAGGCATGCTCATGACACACTATACCCTTGAAATCCTTAAGTGATCCTCCCATCTCAGCCTTCCAAGTAGCTGAGACTACAAGTTCAGGCACCAGCTCCAGGTGCATCCACTGTTATTTGTTTATTATTATTATGGCTAAGATGGCTGGCCACTGAAAGTACTTTTTATGTTGTTGATAAAATTTCTTTTTTTTTTTTTTTTTGAGATAGAGTCTTGCTCTGTTGCCCAGGCTGGAGTGCAATGGTGTGATCTCGGCTCACTGTAACCTCCACCTCCTCAATTCAAGCGGTTCTCCTGCCTCAGCCTCTGAAGTAGCTGGGATTATGGGTGCCCACCACCACACTCAGTTAGTTTTTGTATTTTTTAATAGAGGCTGGGCTTCCCCATGTTGGTGAGTCTGGTCTTGAACTCCTGACCTCGGGTGATCTGCCTGCCTCGGCCTCCCAAAATGCTGGGATTACAGGGTTGAGCCTCTGTGTCAGGCCAGATTCCATTTCAGTGGAAGAATCCTAACTCTCACACTGTAAATAGGTAAAATTATGTGCTACTTCAAGCTTCTAAATAAAACATTCTTAAAAAATTACGCAGGGCCAGGCAGAGTGGTTCACACCTGCAATCCCATCACTTTGGGAGGCTGAGGCCCAGGGATCACTTGAGCCCAGGAGTTCAAGCCCAGCCTGGGCAACATAAGGAGATCCCTATCTCTACACAAATTTTAAAACTTAGCCAGCCACGTTGAAATGCGTGTCCATGGTCCCAGCCAATTGGAAGGCTGAAGCAACTGCTTGATCTCAAGGGATCAAGGCCTCAGTGAGCCATGATTATGCCACTGCACTCCAGCCTGGGTGACAGAGCGAGACCCTGTTTCTAAAATAAATACATATATAAATAAACTAACCATGGAGCAGAATAAATTTCAAGGGGATTATGAAGACTAATGATCCCAAAGTTATAAAACAATGATCCCAAAGTTATAAATGATCCCAAAGTTATAAAACAATGGACTGTCCCCAAAAATGTATTCCACAATTTGAATAAGTACTTATGTAAGCACAAATGCCATACTGGGGCCCAAATAAAAGAAAGTTAAAAACAAACAAACAAAAACCACTTCTTTCAGTGACTTCGGGGATATATGCAAAATATAGGTCTCAAAATAAAGAGTATATGAGTACATAATTTCCATGACCATAGAAATCTAAAATGTCATAAAATTTTAAGAAAGGATGGGCCAGGCATAATGGCTCACACCTGTAATCCCAGCATTTAGGGAGGCCAAGGCCAACAGATCACTTGAGGCCAAGAGTTTGAGACCAGCCTGGCCACCATGGTGAACCCCCATCTCTACTAAAAATCAAACATTAGTCGGGTGTGGTGGTGCGTGCTTGTAATCCCAGCTATTCTGGAGGCTGAGACAGGAGAATCACTTGAATCTGGAAGACGGAGGTCGCAGTGAGTGGAAATTGCGCCACTGCACTTCAGCCTGGGTGACCGAGTGAGAGACCTTGTCTCGAAAAAAAAAGGTGAGGGGGACATAAGTCCAGAGCCAAGATAGCATCCAATGGAGAGGAGGCTCTGACCTCTTCCAGGGCTGGCAGAGGTACATCAGTGTGGTCAAACACAAGGACCAGAAGGTTAAGAGAGAAGTGAGGACATCCAGGTCCCATACATACCAAACTTGACCAACATCAAGGCTGTCTAAAACCCAATTAAAAAAAACAATGGGCCAGGCATGGCAGCTCACACCTGTAATCCCAGCACTCAGTACTTTGGGAGGCCAAGGTGGGTGGATCACCTGAGGTCAGGAGTTCGAGACTAGCCTGACCAACATGGTGAAACCCCATCTCCATTAAAAATACAAAAAAAAAATGGCTAGCTGAGTGTGGTGGCAGGCACCTGTAATCCCAGCTACTCGGGAGGCTGAGGCAGGAGAATCTATTGAAACCCGGGAGACAGAGGTTGCAGTCAGCCAAGACTACGCCACTGCACTCCAGCGTGCTCTCCAGCCTGGGCAACAAGACCAAAACTCCGTCTTCAAAAAAAAAAAAACAAAAAAAAAACTAAGATTAAGATAAAGTATTAGAGGGAATTTTTTAAAAAAGAAGACAACATATGAGGTGTTGAGGCTATCATTCGCAAACATTCCAACATCAATGAGAACAGCAATATGTGGTAAGCAGAAGTAATAAGACACTCAGTTGAACACAGAATGAGAAAGCCCGTTGAAGACACCACAGACTTGCAGCTTCCTAATGCATAGAATATATGATTTAAGCCAGCCAGGCTTGTTGGCTCATGCCTGTAATCCCAGCACCTTGTGAGACAGAGACAGACAGATCACTTGAACCCAGGAGTTTGAGACCAGCCTGGGCAACATAGTGAGACCCCATCACTACACAAAATACAAAAATTAGCAAGACATTAACTAGCTGGGCATGGTGGCACGTGACTAGAGTTGCAGCTATTTGGGAGGTGGGTGGTGGAAGGATCACTTGAGCCCAAGAGTCAGAGGTTGTAGTGAGCTAAGATTACACCACTGCACTCCAGCCTGGACAACACAGTGAGATCCTGTCCCAAAAAAGGAGGAAGAAGAAGAAAAAAGACTTAGGCAAGCTTTCAGAAGAAACCAAAGTTTATGATACAACAAAATATTAATGAAATGCAGTCTCGGGCCGGGCATGGTGGCTCAAGCCGGTAAGCCCAGCACTTTGAGAAGCTGAGGTGGGCGGATCACAAGGTCAAGAGATTGAGACCATCCTGGCCAACATGGTAAAACCCCGTCTCTACTAAAAAGAAAAATTATATCTTCAAGGTTTTTTTGTGTAAAAGAAAAAAATAGCTCGTCGTGGTGGTGCATGCCTGCAGTTCCAGCTACAAGCTGAGGCAGGAGAATCACTTGAACCTGGGAGGTGGAGGTTGCAGTGAGCCAAAATTGAGCCACTGCACTCCATCCTAGGCAACAGAGTGAGACTGTCTCAAAAAAAAAAAAAAAAAGAAAGAAAGAAAAAGAAAAGAAAGAAAACATGAAACACAGTCTCTATAGCTGACTACTCCTCATTTTGTTCTATTGTCCTAAAAGAGTCATGTCTCTAATCATTCTACAGTGAATCTTCTGCTGGGTATTATGCGAATATTATAAAGAAATTGCTAATGAAATCTGCCGAGAGTTAAGAAAAACTCGTCAGATATGGAAAACTTCCATGTGCAAGTCAAATATAAGTAATAAGCTTTGCTAAGTAGAACAATTCTAAATCCTCAAGCATGCATAACTCTCAGCTCTGTTAGTTGTCTCATTTGATGTCATGTCAATTTGCTGACAAACTAGTAAGATAGCCTCGGTTTTTCATATTAACAATCTCATGCAGATATTTTTAGGGTCCTGCTCATTAGAACTGGGTAGATGCTCTTTGACTTCCTTCTAAGCAAATCTGAGAAATTCTGTGATTCAATAAGCATTATTCTTTGTTTATTGTGTTTAAGGCATTACTCATATCTGGAAGAATTATCCCAGATTGCAATGGATAATTCAAATCTGAATCATACCAAGATTCTAATCTCCTTTTCTAGTCTTCAAATAGGGCCTTTTTTTTTTTTTTTAAGACAGAGTCTCAACAGGATTTTGCAGCCGGCTGCATTTGTAATTCAAAGGCTGGAGTGCAGTGGCACGATCTTGGCTCACTGCAACCTCTGCTGCCTCAGCTTCAGCGTAGCTGAGATTACAGGTGCATGTCACCACGCCCAGCTAAGTTTTGTATTTTTAGCAGAGACAGCATTTCACCATGTTGGCCAGGCTGGTCTTGAACACCTGACCTCAAGTGATCCACCTGCCTCAGCCTCCTAAAGTGCTGGGATTACAGGCATGAGCCACCACACCTGGTCCAAAAGTGCTTTACTGTGGCCATCATGTAATGCTCCTGAAGAGTCATTAGAAATAAAGGACCTACAAACACTCTCTGTTCTATCCTTTAAATAGATTTAGATTCAGATGAAATGCAAAATATTATCTCTGGTACAAACTTCTGTGGCTCATACTTCTTCTTCTTTTTTTTTTTTTTGGTGGGTGCTGTTCGTGATTAATTTGCCAAAACCCATCCAATATATTATCATATTATCCTCCACTGAATTAAGGCCAATCTAATTTTTTTTTTTTTTTTGAGACAAGGTCTCTCTCTGTCCCCCAAACTGGAGTGCAGTGGTGCCATCACAGCTCACTGCAGTCTCAACTTCCTGGGCTCAAGCGATCCTCCCACCTCAGCCTCCTGACTAGCTGGGACTATAGGCATGTGCCACCACACCTGGCTAATATGTGTGTGTGTGTGTGTGTGTGTGTGTAGACGGGGTTTTGCCATGTTACCTAGACTGGTATCAAATTCCTGGGCTCAAGCTATCCTGCCACCTCGGCCTTTCAAAGTGCTGCAGTTACAGGCATGAACCACTGTGCCCGGCCCTGATTTTAAAACTTATTACTTATATTTGACTTATACATGAAAGTTTTCCATGGTATCTGAATTATTCTTTTGGACCTGTCTGGAAACACTTCATGTGATGCCCTCCTCTACCCACTTCTCATTAAGGACCAAAACACTTGGTTTCAGAAATTTGGAAACATGGCCGAGCACAGTGGCTCAGACCTGTAATCCCAGAACTTTGGGAGGCTGAGGTGGGTGGATCATTTGAGGTTAGGAGTTCAAAAGCAGCCTGGCCAACATAATAAAACCCTGCCTCCACTAACAATACAAAATTAGCTGGGCAGTAGTGGCATGCGCCTGTATTTGTAGGTGCTCTGGAGGCTGAGGCAGGAGCAGCACTTGAGCCTGGGAGGCGGAGGTTGTGATGAGCTGAGATCGTGCCACTGCACTCCAGTCTGGATGATAGAGTGAGACTCCTGTCGAAAGAAAGAAAAGAAAGAGAAAGGGAAAGGAGGGGGAGGGAGGGAGGGAGAGAAAGGAAGAAAGAAAGAGAGAAAGAGGACGGAAGTCAGGAAGGAAGGAAAAAAAGAAAGAAAGAAGGAAGGAAAGAAAGAAATTTGGAAATGTGAAAGGTGAGGGTCCAGTCTTCAGAGACTGTTGATAGTGCGCTCCGGAGCCATTTGTCTAGTTAACTGCCTTCATCAGAAAGGATCCTAAAGCTTCTCTCACCTCCCTCCAGGAGAGGGCCAAATGGCCACAGGCAAGCCTAAGGTCTCTAGGTTAGCTCCAAAGTGCAGGAAAGACTCCGGAGCTACGTCCCTAGGTATTTACATGTCAAAGGGAGGAAGTCCCAGAACTTGAAGATCCCTCCAAGTGGTTAAAGCTGAGACACCTGGGGCTATCTAGTTCTTGGTGAGGCTTTATTTACATATCAAAGGGCTGGGGTTAGGTTTAGGGACAATTAAGTTTCCAAGGAGATCCTTTCTTTTCTTTCTTTTTTTTTTTTTCTATTTTGAGAAGGAGTTTCGCTCTTTGGCTCTTGTGGCCCAGGCTGGAGTGCAATGGCGGGATCTCGGCTCACTGCAACCTCTGCCTCCCAGGGTCAAGTGATTCTCCTGCCTCTTCCTCCAGAGTAGCTGGATTACAGGTGCCGGGCACCACACCCAGCTAAGGAGACCCTTTCAAAAAGGGAGAGGAATAGCAGCTACCTCCTTCCCCTTTATAAGCAGAGAAACCTTGTGCTTCATCTGTGAAGTGCTGGCTCCTTGCACAGGACATGTCCTAGCCAGGAGTAAGGCTTAAGGGGAGGCTGGAATCGGGGTCTGTGTACTTATTTCCTACAAGGTGATTAACATGAAATCTGTCTCTGATCCCAAACAGCTGTGTGTGTGCATTCAGGATCAAATTAATATTAAAAAAACCACTGGCATGCCAGATGTGGTGGCTCACATCTGTAATCCCAAAACGTTGGAGGCCAAGATGGGAGGATTGCTTGAGTCAGGGAGTTCGAGACCAGTCTGGGCAACATAGGGAGCCCACCTGCCCCAGCCTTGTCCCCACCCCCCACCGACCCCCGTCTCTACAGATAACTAAAAAATAATAATTACCCAGGTTTGATGGCACGTGCCTGTGGCAGGAGGATCATCTGAGCCCTGGAGGTCGAGACTGCAGTGAGCTGCGATTGAACCACTGCACTCCAGTGTGGGCGACAGAGCAAGACCGTCTCAAAAGCAAAAACAATAAAACACTGGCAGGCTGAATTTGGTGGCACATGCCTGTAATCCCAGCAAGGAGGCGGAAGGATTGCTCGAAGCCTGGAATTCTAGACCAGTCTTGAGACGTGGGTCACCTTAGCGGAAGTCTGACCTGCAGACCCTGACAACAGCGGATGGATGAATGCACTCTCGCACCATTACAGTGTTTCAAATGAGCTAGGGATGGCCATCAGCTGCTTTTGGAGGGTGAAATGCAACCAATCAACCCAGACCCTCTGTCTATCCACACTTTTATTCATAACAGCGGTTCTAAGGTAACACACTTGTGGATAATTAACATGGTTAAGAGAATGGTTTTAAGACTGATAAAAGCTTTAGGTTCCTGGGCCTAGAGTAAATGCTATTAATAGGTAATTCCCCTTTATCTTCCCAGAGAGACCACCCAGCACAAAATCTACAGGAGTAAATAGTTATGAGTGGAGACAAATGGGTGTGGGATAAACAGACTTAATTGGGAAGGCCTTTGATCATCTCTATCTCTCTAACTTAATGGACTGGCCGGCTGCCTTTGGCCTGCCCCAATAAAGCCTTTCGCCTTCCAAAAGGCCTGAGACTAATCTGTAACTTTCCCTAATATATCTTTAATATTTTCTGTAATATTTTGCCAATTCATCCTGAGTGGATCTCAACACAGTCTGGGCAACATAGTGAGACCTCATCTCCATAAAAAACAAAAACCACTAACAGGAGCCTGGGGTGAGTGCTCTTCCTCCACCAATCATGATTGACTCTGGAGAAAGAGGGAGGCGAGGCATCCAATCAAAAGCCTAGTCCTGCCTCCCAGGCTGGGAGGTGCCAGCGTGGCTCTGACTCTGCAGCCATAATTGCTCTGGGCATGAGATGTTCATCCTTACCTTGCAGAATTGCCAGATAAAATACAGGGCACAAAGTTGAATTTGAAGTCTGGATAAATAACAATTTTTTTTAGCATAAGTATATCCCAAGTATTGCATGAGACATACTTAAGCTTAAAGAAAAAAAAAACTTCATTGTGTATCTGAAATTCAAATTTACCTGGACTTTCTGTATTTTTACGTGTTAAATCTAGCACTCAACCATGGTGACCAGGGAACAGGACCCCCTGGAGATCCCAACACCTTATACCCATTGAAAGAATAATATAAGGGCCAGGAGCAGTGGTTCATACCTGTAATCCCAGCACTTTGGGAGGTCAAGGTGGGTGGATCACTTGAGGTAAGGAGTTCGAGACCTTGCCATCATGGTGAACTCCCATCTCTACTAAAAATACAAAAGTTAGCTGGAAATTGCTTGAACTCGGTAGGTGGAGGTTGTAGTTAGCTGAGATCACGCCATTGCACTCCAGCCTGGGTGACAGAGCAAGACTCCATCTCAAAAAATAAATAAATAAAATAAGGGCACTCAGGCCTTCTTTCTCTCCATTTCAGAAGGGATATTGAAAAAGATAGTGCTCAGGATATCGAATCCAGGAAATTTTACTCTACAATTTTTTGGTTACAGTGAGTTTATGATGGTTTTGTTTTGTTTTGTTTTGTTTTTTGTTTTGTTTTTGCTTGTTGGCCAGGCTGGAATGCAGTGGCATGATCTCGGCTCACTGCAACCTCCACCTTCCAGGCTTAAGCAATTTTCCTGCCTCAGCCTCCCAAGCAGCTGGAACCACAGGCATGTGCCACCACAACTGGCTAATTTTTGTAATTTTAGTAAAGACAGGGTTTCAGCATCTTAGCCAGGCTGGTCTTGAACTCCCGACCTTGTGTAATCCCAAAGTGCTGGGATTACTGGAGTGAGCCACCGCGCCCAGCCCTGAATCTTCTTATAACAACCTGGAAGTATTGTTTTCTTCCTCCCAACTTAGGGATGAAACACTTGAGGCCAGAAAGCAACTAGAACAGTGTTTGTGTTTGGCACAAAGAAAGAATTTTTAAAAATATTTATTGAATGAATGAAAGTTACCCAGGGGTGCTCGAACTGCAGGTCGGTGGCAGAAGCAGAACAGTGGCCTCCGGGGTCTTTTCTCTTGGCTGTTTCTGTCTCTAGCCAAGGTGCTGATTCCCTGAGAATAAATCCCCTTGCCTGTCTTAAGTTTGAATTTCCTCATCTATTATTTGGGTCTGATAATTTGCTTCCTGATCATGCGGCAGCATGGACAACCTTTTTCCTAACTGAGTGGGAAAAAGATTTCCAAAGCCCTAAAGCACCATCACCTTTGTTCTCAGTCCAGTAGTAAAAGCTAGCAATGAGGCATAGTGTCCAAAGGGTTATTGATGAGGAGAGTTCTGTCCCAGTAGGCTTTGCTGTGGTGTCAGGATAGGGAGGGAGCTGGGAAGTACCTAAGGGGCATGAGGCTTGATGCTCCAGTTCTCCTTGCTGGTGAATCACTCTCTCCCATTGGGCTGACCATCCACAGACAGGTGTTTGAATTTCATGTTGGTTAAAACAGCCCCCTCAGCCAGGCGTGGTGGCTCATGCCTGTGATTCCAGCACTTAGGGAGGCCAAAGTGGGCGCATCACCTGAGGTCAGGAGTTCGAGATCAGCCTGGCCAACATGGCGAAACCCCATCTCTACTAAAAATAGAAAAAATTAGCTGGGCATAGTGACGGACACCGTAATCCCAGCTATTTGGGAGACTGAGACAGAAGAATCACTTGAACCCAAGAGGCAGAGGTTTCAGTGAGCTGAGATCACACCACTGCACTCCAGCTTGGGTGACAGATTGAGACTCTGTCTCAAAAACAAACAAAAAACCACACAAACAAACAGAAAAAGCCAAACCTTTCTCTCCTCTAATCCCTTTTCTGAGGGGCTCTTCTTGAGGTCTGGATTTAGAAACCACAAGTGTCTGTGCTAAAGCCAAAGTCACACCCAGAAGGGGCGGCCCAGATCTTGAGTTTTAAATTATCAGGAAACTCCCAGAAGTACTTTCATCTGCATCAGCTAGGTTTTTCTCATTGTGAGCAACAGAACCAGCTCTGACCAACTTAAGCAGAAGGTGAACGTATTTAAGATACACAGGAGGCTTGTGTCATTGGAGGAAAGTTGAGTAGGCCAGGAAGGGCAAGAACACAGGTAGTAACAAGAACCTGAGGAGCAGGAACTCATGTCCAGTGTGATCAGGAGGTTGAAGTTGTGAATCAGCTGCTCCCATTTTCTTTTTTTCTTTTTGAGATGGAGTTTTGCTCTTGTTGCCCAAGGTTGGAGTGCAGTGGTGCAATCTCAGCTCACTGCAACCTCTGCCTCCTGGGTTCAAGCGATTCTTGTGCCTCAGCCTCCTGAGTAGCTGGGATTACAGGCATGCACCACCATGCCCACCTAATTTTGTATTTTTAGTAGAGACAGGGTTTCTCCATGGTGGTCAGGCTGGTCTCAGACTCCCAACCTCAGGTGATCTGCCCACCTCAGCCTCCCGAAGTCCTGGGATTACAGGCAAGAGCCACTGAGCCCGGCCTTCCCATTTTCTTTACTTTTTTTTTTTTTTTCTGAGGCAGAGTCTCATTTTGTCACCCAGGCTAGAGTGCAGTGGCATGATCTTAGCTCCCTGTGACCTGGGTTCAAGCAATTCTCATGCCTTAGCCTCCTGAGTCACTGGGATTACAAGTGTGAGACACCACACCCTGCTAATTTTTGTATTTTAAGTACAGACAAATTTTCACCATGTTGGCCAGGCTGATCTTAAACTCCTGACTTCAAGCTATCAGGAGTTCAAGACCAGCCTCGGCCTCCCAAAGTGCTAGGGTTACAGATGTGAGCCACTGTGCCTGGCCTCATTCTCTTCCTTTCCCTCTCCATTTCATTGCTCCTTTTAATTTTTTTAAGTAATTATTTTTAAAAAATTACTTTAATGTATTTATGTTTGAGACAGGGGCTCACTCTGTCACCCAGGCTGGAGTGCAGTGGCACACTCACGGCTCATGGCTCACTGCAGCCTCTATTTCTTGGGGTCAAGCGATCCTGTCACCTCAGCCTCACTAGTAGCTGGGAGCACCACGATGCCTGGCTAATTTTTGTATGTTTTGTAGAGACAGCATTTTGCCTTGTTGCCTAGGCTGGTGTTGAAACGCTAGGCTCAATCAATCTGCCCGCCTCGACCTCCCAAAGTGCTGAAATTACAGGCGTGAGCCACTGCACCTGGCCTTTTTTTAGAGCTAGGGTCTGACTCAGTCACCTAGGCTGGAGTGCAGTGGTACAATCACAGCTCTCTGCAGCCTCAAACTTCTGAGCTGAAGCAATCCTCCTGCGTCAGCCTCTCAAGTAGCTGGGACTGGAAGAGTGCACCACTATACCTATTATTTTTGGTAGAGATGGAGCCTCGCTATGTTGCCTAGGCTGGTCTCAAACTCCTGTGCTCAAGTGATCCTTCTGCCTCAGCTTCCCAAAGTGCTGAAATTATAGGTATGAGCCACCATGCCTAGCCCATTTTATTGCTCTTACATCGGGATGTTTTCAGCTGCAGGTAACAGAGATCCTATGAATGGCTTTAAATAATAAAGCTATTTCATTATCTCATATAATGAGTAGTCTGAAAGCACGTGGTGTCAGGGTTGGTTTGGTAACTCAAGCATGTCACAGGTTGCAGCTCTCCAATTTTTGGCTCTTCAGTCACAAGATGGCTGCTGCAGCTGCAGGTACATTCTCACTTCAGTATCCCAAGCAGAAGAATAGGACAACAGCAACACAGGGCTTTCCATACTTGATTAATTCATTGGTTGGAACTGGGTCACGCCTAGCTACAAAAAAGGCTGGAAAGACAAGACTTCAGCAAAAGAGAACCGAGAGCAGTGATTGGCTTATACCAGAGCTTCATCTCCTGGAGCTGGCCACGTTGCTGCCCAAAGCTAAATCAGGGCTCTGTTAGCAAGGAAGAAGTGGGCAATCCCTCTTAAGATCCACCTTCTCAGCAAAGAGAGCCAATGGGCCTGGCTCAGGTCACCATGTCGGAGTCACCATGTATGACTGAAAGGTAATTTTCCAAAAGAGGAAGCAGAATTCTGGAGCTAGAAGAAGAGAGCCGGAAGCTGAGTGCAGAAAAAACATCTTTATCTCCTTCAACCACTGGCCATTTCAGATACTGGGCTGTATCACGACCTAGCCAGCACAGGCTCTATCATTTGTGAGACCCAGTGCAAATAAAAAGCAGGACACATGGTTCAAAAATTATTAAGAATTTCAAGCACAGAGCATTTCTGGACAGAGGGTCCCGTGTGACTGCACAGGTCACAAGCCTATGAAGCCAGCCCTGAGCCTAACCCAGAATCTGAGTGATTGCCCCAGTGACAGTAAGCCTTGCTGGGGTGTTTTAGGGTCTGTTTTGTATAAAATTGGGTTAAATCATTAATTGATAGGTAGAGAAGCTGTGGTTTATATTGTTATAATTAACATGTGTCCAGCCCTTTGCACAAACACTGTGCATCAAGAAAAAAGGTGATCAAAGCCCTCTGTGTGTATAACCCTGGGTAGAGGCAGAGTCCCGAGAAGACAGAGCTCTCCAGAGGTTTCCAGTCTACTCCAACTATCAGAGTACGGGGGATGGCGAGTTGGTTTTATTCCTCATGCCCATTCAAACTTGTAAATTTCGGTGTATTGCTTAATCATCATAGTGGCACTGTGTGGCT
Organism: Cheracebus regulus; assembly: GCA_963574635.1. Classification (NCBI taxonomy): domain Eukaryota; kingdom Metazoa; phylum Chordata; class Mammalia; order Primates; family Pitheciidae; genus Cheracebus; species Cheracebus regulus. Next base: position 129,714 of record CAUYQU010048307.1, read on the forward strand.
CAAAGTATTATCTCCATCTTATAGATGAGGTCATTGGGGCTCAATGATCCATGAGAGAGGTCCATGGTCATCCATGGTACATGATCAAACTGGGACTGGAAGCCAGGCAGCCTAAATCCTTGCGTCCATGCTCATCAGCACGGAGTGTCATTGAACAAATCTAACAGGGCTGGGGAAATTGTAAGAAATTGTCTTGGTCAGACCAGTAGATGAGACAGACAGAAAGGGGCTTCTGACTTGAAGGGCTTAGAGTCTTAGAGGCCATGAAGGTTTTGTTTTTTCTTTTTCCTGTTTTCTTTTTTTTTTTTTTATACCAAGTCTCACTCTGTTGCCCAGGCTAGTGTGCAGTGGCACGATCTCAGCTCACTGCAACCTCCGCCTCCCAGGTTCAAGCAATTCTCATGCCTCAGCCTCCCAAGTAGCTGGGAATATAGGCTCAAAAATTAGTCACAACACCCAGCTAATTTTTGTATTTTTAGTAGAGATGGGATTTTACCATGTTGGCCAGGCTGGTCTCTAACTCCTGACTTTAGGTGATCTGCCCACCTTGGGATTACAGGCATGAGCCACCATGCCTGACCCTATTTTTTCTTTTAATAGAGGTGGGGGCTCACTATGTTGCCCAGGCTGGTCTTGAACTCCTGGGCTCAAGCAATCCCCCCACCTCAGTTCAAGCCGTCCTCCCACCTCAGCTTCCCAAAGTGGCCGTAGAGGTTTGATAAGAATATCACTCCAGCAATAGGAATGCAGGATGGATTAGAGCCGCAAGGATGTCCCTAGAACATTTGCTAGAGTGCCTGGGCCAGGAAATTCACTTAGTTTTTCTCACAAAGGTGTCTGTCATCCATGGCTGATTTCTGAAATGAATTCACAAACCAGAAACATTTGTCTAAATACTTTAATTAAAATGCATTGTAATATGAAAGGCAGAGTGTAAATAAAGTGCTCATGTTTACTAAGAAAACAGATTAAAATATTCCAGGTAGCTGAACACACTTTGATAATAAAATTTGAAACAGCTGCTTGGTTTTCATTGTATTTAAAATATTTATGTAGTTAAAAAATAACTGGCTATTCATTTTCTTTTTAAATGCAGGAAATGTTGAGACATTTTAAATGAGTAGAGATTGAACATACATAAATAAGGGTCCCGTTTCAGCTACAGAATTATAATGCTTCTGAGCTATTTCATTCATATCTCAGCAAACAACAAGTCCAATTCAATTTGGAGAAGAATGCCAGCCTCAAATTCAATTTATTTAATATCTAAGTTTTGTGAAAGTGCTGAGTTAAAGGAGCTATCTCAGGGAAATTAAAACACTGCTAATCTCATTTCAAAATCAATTTTCTTTCCAGGACAATTCTTGGGAACCTCAAGAATCTCTTGCTTTATATAACAAGGAGTATACATTCAAGGACTGATATCTAAAAGAATAAGTACATTGGAATAAAAAGTATTTCTTATAAAATAGGATCCCACAGGGAAGGTGCTGTTGAAGCATTTTGCCATTTACTGAAAATCAATGTGTTTATTAGCATATCTGAAATATTCGCTAATGGTGGAAGCATTCTCTATACTTTGATCTTAGAATATGCGGTACAAGGGCCGGGTGCAGTGGCTCACGCCTGTAATCCCAGCACTTTGGGAGGCCGAGGTGCATGGATCACGAGGTCAAGAGATCGAGACCAGCCTGGCCAAATGGTGAAACCCTATCTCTACTAAAATATAAAAATTAGCTGGGTGTGTTGGTGCAGGCCTGTAGTCCCAGCTACTCAGGAGGCTGAGGCAGAAGAATCGCTTGAATCTGGGAGGTGGAGGTAGCAGTGAGCGGAGATCAAGCCACTGCATTCCAGCCTGGTGACAGAGTGAGACTTCGTCTCAAAAAAGAAAAAAAAAAAAGAAAAAGAATATGCGATACAAATATACAAATAGTAAATGGAGATGAAGGAAAAATAACTGCCTAAACTCTGAGACTTCACCCATTTAAAAAATGTTTACTAGTGAAATTATGTCTGCACAAGATTATTTTATGGCAGGATTATTTTTAGCAGCATAAAATTGAAACAACGCAAATGCCCATCAATGGGAGAGTGGTTTAAATCTTATTATACATCCATACAACAAACTAGGTTGCTGTCATGAAAAAATAAGCATGCTCTTGAAGGATAGAGAACAATCTCCAAAGTAAATTAAGTGAAAAATAACAGTGGCTCTAATATGTGTTACCACTTCTGTTAAAATTAAAAAGGAAGGGAAGCAGCATTTACATATTTCCTTGTATACGCATAAAATAGCTCTGAAATGATACAGGAGAAACTGTTAACAGTGGTTGCTTCCAGAGAGGGAACCAAGGAAGTTGGGTACTGGGGTAGGATGAAGAATTTTTATTGGATGTCCTTTCGTACCCATGTAAATATGTTATTGTCTATTAAAATACATTTTAAAAGCCTTTTTTTAAAATGGTAAAATAATAATGTCAATCACCATTATATTCAATGTGATGATTACCCGGATCACGTGACAAGCCATCAACGAGACATATTTGTTACTCTGGGATTCGGAAATGCTTAGACCAGCCTGGGAACTCCCACATTGCTTAATTTTTCCACAGTGGAAATGAATGTTGTTTTTAGTGGATGGACAAATACATACAGACATTTGCAAACCTTCAAAGACCTCTGAGCAGCTCACATTTTCCTGTAATTTTACATAATATGGGCAGGACCTATTGGAATTCCAGGCCCTTTATGTTCACTGTTGCAGGTGGAAACAAATGGCCTAATACTAGAATACTAGACTTTGTTTTCACTCACTCCCAAGAGAGCCGTTGAGTATGCAGATAAAATCCTCTTGATAAATATTCATTCCCTGAATGGCCCTTTTTTCTTTCTTTTTTTTTCTTCTGAATCATAAAAGCACATGACACGATCTGGAAAGCTTTAGGGAATGTAACTGCTGTCATCAGCTGGGCTATTTCATTTTCTTGGATTAATTGAAGTTGCTGCCACCATCTCTACAGCGAGGGTGTCAGAAGTGAGTAACAGACTGATCCCTGCTGGCGAATGGGGTTTCTCAGAATGACAGGCAGAGGATGCTCCTACCGGGCTGTCCCCGCTGGTGGAGGGAGAAATGGTAGCAGCCCCTGGCTAGTAAGTCTATTTGCATTCTATCTGTTCTGAGATAATGACATTGCACTGGAATTGAGCAGAGTCTGGGGAAGATAAGCACTAACTACCCTAATGGGCAGCCAGCCTCCTACTGTGATTGCCCGCAAAGGAAAACAGCTCCCAAGCTCAGGTCAGAACCGTGGCAATTCTCAGCTGAACAGCTGGGCTGCCCTCCTTTCTTTGTTTTTTGTTTGTGTACGTTGTTGTTTTTGTTTCTGCTGCTGTTTTGTAGATGGGCTCTCACCATGTTGCCCAAGCTGATCTTGAACTCCTGGTCTCAAACGATCCTCTTATCTCAGCTTCCCAAAGTGCTGGGATTGCAGATGTGAACCACTCCGCCTGGCTATCTTTTTATTTTTTGAGACAGGGTCTCACTGTGGACGGCTCACTGCAGCCAGAAACTCCTGGGCTCAGGTCATCCTCCTGCCGCAACCTCTCCAGTAGCTGGGACTACAGGTGCATACCACCACGCCTGGCTATTTTGTTTTGTTTTTGTTTTTGTTTGAGATGGGGTCTTGCTATGTTGCCCAGTCTGCTCTTCAACTCTTTGCCTCCAGCAATCCTTCTGCTTCGGCTTCCCAAAGCGCTGGGATTGCAGACATGAGCCACCATGCCCAGCTGTGAAGTGTTTTCTATCCTTGAAATACAGAAGACAAATTCCTGAGGGGAAACCTCACACATTCAATAACCCTTTACTTTTCCAACAAAGCTTCCCACATATTATTGGAGTACCATTTTATCCCGTACCCATGAACTTTAAAAGTGGAAAATCATTTTGTTCTTAAAAAGAGAAACAGGAGAAGGTAGGGCTCTCAAATGATAGTGAGCACTCAGGGACTCGAACACTTGATGCAATTTGTTGATCTCAGGTCCAGCCCGCGTGGAGCTGAGTCGGGGCCGGCAGGCTGGCGGGGAGGTCAGAGCTGTAGCCACTGAGGCCAGGACTGCAGAAAAGTGTCTCTTCTTGGGCTGCGGGGGAAGCTGGGGTGCCGGGGAGCAGCGAGCACTGGGGGCGCACCTGCCAGGACCATGCGCGGGTGGCTGCCTCACCCCGCCTTCTCCTTCTCCTCCTCGGGCATCTCCACCGACAGGATCTGCTCGCTGCCGGGCTCTGGCCCCGGGCTCATGCGGATCCTCACCGAGTGCTCCTCTGGCCTGGCCGCCCGCTCCTCCTCTCCCTCGGGCCTCCCAGGGGAGGCAGGCGGTGGAGAGCGTGGTGGAGACCTCGGGGGATCCGGGGGGGTCGAGGGCTCGGGCGCGTCGGGGGCGGCCTCCTTTGGGGGCGCGGGCTGGTCGGGGGCGGCTGAGCCTTCCTCTCCCTTGGTGTCTTCCGAGCTCTTGGCCTGGAATCCACAAAGGGTGACTCGTGAGGCACAGACTCTCAGAGGGGCTTGGAAGGGTCTTGGACACCCTCCTGTTCCAGCCTTTTTGGACCCCCAGAGGGGGCAGTGGAACACACAGCGGGTGAAATCTAGTGGGTGGGTGGAGTCACATCGGGATTATTCAGGAGAAACACAACACATTATGGGAAGTGTGCAGATTCAAAGTCCCGGCTGGATTGCGTGGGAAGTCTTGGGATGTCCTAATCTAGGCTGTGGGGCTGGAAGCTGAGATGAGGTGGTTGTTTCAAGTGCAGGGCCCCTCCCCCGAGCTACTGAAGCAAGCCAGGCAGTGACTCTGAGGGAGCACCAGCAAGGCCTCCGCAAAGGCTGAACCAACTGTTACCAGGCATGGGCATTCCTGGAGGGAATGAGAGTAATTACAAGCAAACAGGGTAAAAACTGAGGAGGGGAGAGGCTGCTGGGGCCGGGCCCCCTTTCTGGAAGGTCTCAAAGGTTGAGATCCTCAGGTATAGCCTGGGGCTGGGCGCCCCTGGTATTGGGCTGAGCTGACCGGGCGTGTGGGGACTTGATGGGTACCTTTAGCCTCCAGCCTGTGCTGCCTCGGTCTTCACATCAGTAGGGAACTGGGTAAATAAACCAAGCCTCTGTGGATACCTGTGGCCCCTCCCACTCTCCCTGACCCCATCTCTGCACGGAAGGAAACTGGAAAGGAAGCAGTCCCCAGAGGAGGCCAGAATGGTCCTTAGCTGCCCAAGACCCTTGTGAAGTGCTGCTTGTTTCAAGTGAGAGCAGTCAACGTGCTTGTGTGGAGAGACTGCACCATTTGCTCAAGTTGTAGGATATGGAAGGAAAGGAATAAAGAGGGGGAGCCAAAATGCCCCGAGAACCCGAGGCCCCTCTTGGGACATGCTGCCCCTCTTTTTCACTGTTTCCATATGTTTTGGCGCCCCTGTCCCACCTCTCCTGTCCACCCTGAATTCTCTTTTTTTCTTTTTCTTTTTCCTGAGACAGAGTCTCCCTCTGCCACCCAGGCCAGAGTGCAGTGGTGAGATCTCGGCTCACTGCAACCTCTGCTTCTAGGTTCAAGCAATTCTCCTGCCTCAGCCTCCCAAGTAGCTGGGACTACAGACGCATGCCACCACATTTGGCTAATTTTTTGCATTTTTAGTAGAGATGGGGTTTTACCATCTTGGCCAGGCTGGTCTTGAACTCCTGACCTCAGGTGATCCGTCTACCTCAGCCTCCCAAAGTTCTGGGATTTACAGGTGTCAGCCACCTGCACCTGGCCCACCCTAAACTCTTGACAACACATTTCCAGACCAGGATGCTCAGACAGTGGCCATTGTGGGACTTCCTGGGAAGTTAGACAGTGAGCATCATGGGAAGTTAGAAAAGTGCTTTGCTGTGTTCAACATGCTTTTCTAAAAGGGCTCCAAGGTATCCTGCTTGATCTTTATGATCTCATGAGGCAACCCTCAGTAATCCAAGTCTCAGAAAGCTTGAGGGGCTAACTGGGTCATGGAGCTAGCAGGTGACAGAGCTGGGATTCAGACCTGTGTATCTGAATGTCTAGTTAAGAGCTCCCTGCACTCTGCCATTCTGCCCTGGTTGTTCTGAATTGGAAAAGAAGTGCCTTTTAGTGGAACACTCATGCAAATTTAATTCCCATCTTAAAGCTGCCTTGCTGAAGAGTCACCACTTAGGAGCCACAAGCCCACCCCAGCTGAAGCTCTCAGTGTACTGAGGGCACCCTTGGAGTTCCTGTCTCCTCAGCCCTCACAGTAGCCAGCACTGAAGAACCGCACTTGCCAGCTCTACCTTGACCTTGATAATGTGTGAGCCAGGCAACCACATCTTTCCTTAGTCTGGGGCCATTGGTGGCTGTACCTAGAGAATGTCTTGGCACCCCAAGTGGCTTTGATGTCATTCACCAGACTTCTACTGTCAAACAACCTCTGGATGGGTCTCCTGGACTCTGACACCAGGCTGGATTGAGACTGAGTTCCCTGGGCTCCTTTGAACTGTTATGTAGAGTGTTAACCCCAGTCTGCCTAACCCCAGTCCCTCCCCGGTTCCCAAGCAACCTTCCTAAAGGACAGCAGTGAACAGACATAATTAGTGTCACCATTCTACTTGGCATTCCTGGCTTTAGTCACAGAAAAAAGTCCCAGAACTAATTTTAATGTTCCCCATAGATTTATGGGGGTGGGGATATTTGGCACTGTGCCTGTGTGAGAGGTTTTTACCTTCAAATTTTTACTTTTCATTTTTTGAGGCAGGGTCTCACTCTGTCACCCAGGCTGGAGTGCAATGGTGCAATTGTAGCTTACTGCAGCCTCGACTTCCTGGGCTCAAGTGATGCTCCCAACTCAGCCTCCTAAGTAGCTAGGACCACAGGCATGTGCCACTAAACCTGGCTAATGAAAAATAATTTTTTTTTAGAGAGAGACAAGGTCTTGCAATGTTGCCCAGGCTGGTCTTGAACTCCAGGCCTGAAGAGATACTTCTGCCTTGGACTCCCAAAGTGCCGAGATTACAAGTGTGAGCCACCATGCATGACTCAAATATATATATATATATTATATGTATATGATATACATATATATTTATAAGGAGTCTCACTCTATCACCCAGGCTGGAGTGCAACGGCTTGATCTTGGCTCACTGCAACCTCTGCCTACTGGGTTCAAGTGATTCTCCTGCCTCAGCCTCCCAAGTAGCTGGAATTACAGGCACCTGCCACCACACCCACCTAATTTTTTTTTTTTTAGAGACGGGGTTTCACCATGTTGGCCAGTCTGATCTTGAACTCCTGACCTTGTGATCCGCCCGCTTCGGCCTCCCAAAGTGCTGGGATTACAGGTATGAGCCACCGTGCCTAGCCTTAATTTTTTTGTATTTTTGGTAGAGACAGGGTTTCATCATGTTGGCCAGGCTGGTCTCGAACTCCCGACCTCAGGTGATCCACCTGCCTCAGCCTCCCAAGGTGCTGGTATTACAGGCATGAGCCACCTCCAAATATCTTAAATTGTCACACACACAGTATTAAATGTGTTCTCTTTAGAGAACCACTGTGCCCTGACCACACCGAATGGCTCAAGAATTGGCATGTGATCCAACTTTGTCCAATAACAGTGAGTCCTGGGACTTTTGCTGGAATGCCTGGGAAAGAGGTGCTTTCTTTCTGTTGGAGTTGCTATGCCAGGAGGATGTCATCCTAGAACTCTTGAGAACCTGCCTGGAGAAAAAACCATCACTGAACAAAGCAGAGATGATAGAATGGGAAAACTCGTCCTGCTGGCATCCTTCAGGCTTTTGGATCCAGGCTTGCCTGAACTTTTTGATTACCTGACCCCCTAATTCCCCTTTTTCTCAAGCTAATTTGAGCTTGCGCTCTGTCACTTGTACCCAAATGAGTCCTGACTGATAGAGAAAAGAGGGAGAAGGCTGGGCATGGTGACTCACACCTGTAATCCCAGCACTTTGGGAGGCCAGGCGGGCAGATCACAAGGTCAGAAGTTCAAGACCAGCCTGTCCAACATGGTGAAACCCTATTTCTACTAAAAAATACAAAAATTAGCCGGGTGTGGTGGCACGTGCCTATAGTCCCAGGTACTAGGGAGGCTGAGGTAGGAGAATTGCTTGAACC